>WNWK01008250.1:0-86218 GCA_009830355.1 Cherax destructor | reverse complement strand
ATTTTTAATTAATTCATCTTTGCCCTTCAATAGATGTTTTATTGTTTTATTGAAATTGCTGTTGACAGTTTCTAAGGGATTCTTTCTAAGTTTAGAATAGGTTTCAAAATCATCTAGGAGGTTATTAATTTTATCTTGGTAATCGGTTTCTTTCATAATTACAATTGCATTAATTTTATCTGCTTTAGTAAGACGCAAATTTTTATTATTCAAAAGTGAATCATAAGACTTAAAAATCTTTGAGGGCAATTGGGAATATTTTGTTTTAACATTGAGCTATATACCATCCCCTTACTAATATTAATTTCATCAGTGGATAAATCAGAGGATTTTCTAAATTACAAAAGGCTTTGCAATTTCAACATTATTAAGTTTTTTTGAAGTTGCAAAACTTAAACCGAAACCAAGAGCAGCAGTTGTATTTTTATCTAATATTTCATCTGATAAGTTAATTACAAAATTGTTATTAGCGTGCTTTGTCCAATCACTATTTTCAATTAAATTATCTAATTTTCTTTGTAGTTTGTTTTTGAGATTATTACAAATTCTTCTGAGTTTATTATAGCAATGATCCAACATACTATGTTGCCATTCTGATGGAATAGCTTGAAAAAAAGGAGTATTTTTGTTTCTCAATATTTTGAATCTTCTTTCTCCTGTATTTTAGTAATTTCAATATATATATATATATATATATATATATATATATATATATATATATATATATATATATATATATATATATATATATATATATATATAAAAAAACAAGAGCAGCTCAGTGTAATTAATTGGAGCTTTGAAGTCATGCAACTGTTCCAATTTGCTACAACTTACTGAGGCTATTCGCTAAAGAGGACGTGTAGGTCTTCTGAAACAATGTGTAATGTGGCCACATTGTGAGATATTGTAAACGTGATTAGTAGTTACAAACGTGCAGGAACAATGGAGGGTGTTATGTCTGGAAGAGAAAAAATTGTAGGGTTGATGTAGCCGTGACTTGTGGAAAGATGAAATTTTAGGGTTATTGTAAAATTGTTTTTCTGAAAGGACGAATTTGTAGGGTTACGGTCGTCTTGATTTGTAGAAATAACGTGTGATTGAACAAACGGTGGAAGGATATTCAAGTATATATGTGATGCTACTAAAGTTCTCGTTATGTATGAATGAACAAACCAGTAAGTAAACTGAGATGCGCTTCCCTCGGTATATATGCACATCTCTTGGTGTGCATACAGCGAGAGATAAATACAGATATATACATTAGTAGGTTGGTAGACAGCAACCACCCAGGGAGGTACTACCATCCTGCCAGGTGACTGTGAAACAGAAACCTGAAACTGTTTTACATGATGGTAGGATTGTTGGTGTCTTTTTCTGTCTCATAAACATGCAAGATTTCAGGTACGTCTTGCTACTTCTACTACACTTAGGTCACACTACGCAAACATGTACACGTTTATGTATACACACTCATCTGAGTTTTCTTTGATTTTATCTTAATAGTTCTTGTTCTTATTGCTTTTCCTTTCATATCCATGGGGAAGTGGAATAAGAATCTTTCCTCCGTAAGCCATGCGTGTTGTAAAAGTCAACTAAAATGCCGGGAACAATGGGCTAGTAACCTCTTTTCCTGTATAGCTTACTAAAAAGAAAAGAAGAAAACCGTCAAAGTGGGATGTTTGAATGTGCGTGGATGTTGTGCGAATGATAAAAAGAGATGATTGTAGATGTTATGAATGAAAAGAAGCTGGATGTCCTGGCTTTAAGTGAGACAAAGCTGAAGGGGGTAGGAGAGTTTCAGTGGGAAAATAAATGGGATTAGGTCAGGGGTTTCAAATAGAGTTAGAGCTAAAGAAGGAGTGGTAATAATGTTGAATAATCAGTTATGGCAGATAAAGAAGGAATATAAATGTATAAATTCAAGGATTATGTGGAGTAAAATAAGGTTGGATGTGAAAAGTGGGTTATAGTAAGTGTTTATGCACCTGGAGAAGAAGAAGTGTAGAGGAGAGAGAGAGATTTTGGGAAATGTGGAGTGAGTGTGTTGGGAGTTTTGAACCAAGTGAGAGAGTAATTGTGGTTGGGGATCTTAATGCTAAAGTGGGTAAAATGTTGTGGAGGATGTAGTAGGTAAATATGGGGTGCAGGGGTAAATGTAAATGGGGAACCATTAATTGAGCTATGTGTAGAAAGAGGTTTGGTAATAAGTAATACATATTTTATGAAAAAGAGGATAAATAAATATACAAGGTATGATATAGCACGTAAGGAAAGTAGTTTGTTGGATTATGTATTGGTGGATAAAAGGTTGATGGGTAGGCTTCAGGATGTACATGTTTATAGAGGGGCAACAAATATATCAGATCATTATTTGGTTGTAGCTACAGTTAGAGTAAAAGGTAGATGGGACAAAAAGAAAATGGCAACAACAAGCAAGAGAGAGGTAAAAGTGTATAAACTAAGGGAGGAGGAAGTTAAGGTGAGATATAAGCAACTATTGGCAGAAAGGTGGGCTAGTGCAAGTATGAGTAGTGGGGGGGTTGAAGAGAGTTTGGGATAGTTTTAAAAATGCAGTATTAGAATGTGGGGCAGAAGTTTGTGGCTATAGGAGGGTGGGTGCAGGAGGAAAAAGGATTGAGTGGTGGAATGAAGAAGTAAAGGGTGCGATAAAAGAGAAAAGGTAGCTTATGAGAGGTTTTACAAAACAGAAGTGTTAATAGAAGAGCAGAGTATATGGAGAGTAAAAGAAAGTTGAAGAGAGCGGTGAGAGAGTGCAAAAGAAGAGCGGATGAAAGAATGGGAGAGGCTCTGTCAAGAAATTTTGCTGAAAACAAGAAAATTTTTTGGAGTGAGATAAACAAGGTAAGAAAGCCTAGGGAACAAATGGATTTGTCAGTTAAAAACAGAGTAGGGGAGTTAGTAGATGGGGAGCTGGAGGTATTGGGTAGATGGCGGGAATATTTTGAGGAACTTTTAAATGTCGATGAAAAAGGGAGGCGGTAATTTCATGTACTGGCCAGGGAGGTACAACATCGTTTAGGAGTGAAGAAGAGCAGGATGTGAGTGTGGGGGAGGTGCGTGAGGCATTACGTAGAATGAAAGGGGGTAAAGCAGCTGGAACTGACGGGATCATGACAGAAATGTTAAAAGCAGGGGATATAGTGCTGGAGTGGTTGGTATTTTTGTTTAATAAATGTATGAAAGAGGGGAAGGTACCTAGGGATTGGCAGAGAGCATGTATAGTTCATTTATATAAAGGGAAGGGGGATAAAAGAGAGTGTAAAAATTATAGGGGAATAAGTTTACTGAGTATACCAGGTAAAGTGTAAGGCAGGGTTATTATTGAAAGAATTAGAGGTAAGACAGAGAGTAGGATTGCAGATGAGCAAGGAGGCTTTAGAGTGGGTAGGCGATGTGTAGATCAAGTGTTTACAGTGAAGCATATATGTGAACAGTAATTAGATAAAGGTAGAGAAGTTTTTATTGCATTTATGGATTTAGAAAAGGCATATGATAGAGTGGATAGGGGAGCAATGTGGCAAATGTTGCAAGTGTATGGAATAGGTAGTAAGTTACTGAAGGCTGTAAAGAGTTTTTATGAGGACAGTGAGGCTCAGGTTAGGGTGTGTAGGAGAGAGGGAGATTACTTCCCGGTAAAAGTAGGTCGTAGACAGGGATGTGTAATGTCACCATGGTTGTGTAATATATTTATAGATGGGGTTGTAAAAGAAGTAAATGCTAGTGTGTTGGGGAGAGGGGTGGGATTAAATTATGGAGAATTAAATGCAAAATGGGAGTTGACACAGTTACTTTTTGCTGATGATACTGTGCTTATTGGAGATTCTAAAGATAAGTTGCAAAGGTTAGTGGACGAGTTTGGGAGAGTGTGTAAAGGTAGAAAGTTAAAAGTGAACATAGATAAGAGTAAGGTGATGAGGGTATCAAACGATTTAAATAAAGAAAAATTGGATATCATATTGGAGAGAGGGATTATGGAAGAAGTAAATGTTTTCAGATATTTGGGAGTTGACGTGTCAGCGGATGGGTTTATGAAGGATGAGGTTAACCATAGAATTGATGAAGGAAAAAAGGTGAGTGGTACATTGAGGTATCTGTGGAGACAAAAAACGTTATCCATGGAGGCAAAGAAGGGAATGTACGAAAGTATAGTGGTACCAACACTCTTATATGGGTGTGAAGCATGGGTTGCAAATGCTGCAGCGAGGAGGAGGCTGGAGGCAGTGGAGATGTCCTGTCTAAGGGCAATGTGTGGTGTAAATATTATGCAGAAAATTTGGAATGTGGAAATTAGGAGAAGGTGTGGAGTTACTAAAAGTATTTGTCAGAGGGCTGAAGAGGGGTTGTTGAGGTGGATTGGTCATTTAGAGAGAATGGATCAAAGTAGAATGACTTTGAGAGCGTATAAATCTGTAGGGGAGGGAAGGCGGGGTAGGGGTCGTCCTAGAAAAGGTTGGAGGGAAGGGGTAAAGGAGGTTTTGTGGGCGAGGGGCTTGGACTTCCAGCAAGCATGTGTGAGCGTGTTAGATAGGAGTGAATGGAGACGAATGGTTTTTGGGACATGACGATCTGTTGGAGTGTGAGCAGGGTAACATTGTGTGAAGGGATTCAGGGAAACCAGTTAATTGATTTAGTTGGACTTGAGTCCTGGAAATGGGAAGTACAATGCCTGCACTTTAAAGGAGGGGTCTGGGATAGTGACAGCTGGGAGGGACTATTCTCAGCTGTCGTATCTGAGCTCCTCTGCAAAGACAGTGATTATGTATGAGTGTGGTGAAAGTGTTGAATGATGATGAAAGTATTTTCTTTTTGGGGATTTTCTTTCTTTTTGGGTCACCCTGCCTCGGTGGGAGACGGCCGACTTGTTGAAAAAATATATATATATATACATTTTGAGTATTTACATTAAGAGATAAACAACTCTTGGTGTAGATATGCAATATATATATATATATATATATATATATATATATATATATATATATATATATATATATATATATATGCAAATATATACTTCTTGATGTATATATATAGATATACGCTTCTTGATGTATATATGGAAAGAAAAGACTTATTACATGTTATGTTCTCTAGACACATCTCTTCTTATATACTCTAAGAAAAACACTTTTGTTTATATAGTCTGAAAGATATATATCTCTGTGTATATACAGTGGAATGCATCTCTCTGTGTATATACATTGAGAGATCAGCAAAGACACCAGAGACAAATCCAGTACGAGCAAGCTTGTACTTGTCTCACAGATTTCAAGAGACAGAATCTTAAGATCAAATGCAGTACTAAGGAAAACAGAGATACTATATTGCATTGTTTAACCAGACAGAGACAGAACAGAGGTACAGATGGAGGACCTGAAATAATGGATAAAGTGAGCTCCAACAAGAGAGCAGAAAACAAAGGATGGACAAGAGTTATTGAAAGATGGGAGAACCTAGTCGCTCCCATTACTCCTCCAAATCTCCATAAGAAAAGAAATACAGAGAATCCACCATCCTCCCAAACAATGCTCCACACTCCCTATATACATATATTCCTCCAAATGGACAGACCAGTTATCAATTACTCTAAGAATAAGAATAAAAAATCCCCAAAGGTGCTAACCACATATATCTCTCTAATCCCATTAAACCCAGAAGTAATAACGAAGTAATAACACATATCCACCCAAGAAGTAATAACACATATCCACCCAAGAAGTAATAACAATCTATCCAAAGTAATTCAAGGAAAACCATAAAAATAAACAGCACAAATATTGAATAGAAAACCAAATAGAAGTGGCAGATAAATGAACGAATATCAGAGGTGTAAACATAGTAGTTATTACAGAGACGAAGTTAACAGGAACAATAACAAGTGCGATATTCTCAGTAGGATGCCAAGTAATGATGAAATAGTGAAGAAATATAGGAAGCAGAGGACTGGTATTTTTATCATGAGCACAAAGAGCGTCGAGGACCTGAGCAAGATGCACAATAAGGTGAACAGAAATTACATAGATGACACATTGTATAATCTATCATCAAGCAGAGGGAGATGGAGGCAGGGGTACAAATACAAAACCGGGAAATAATAAACTCCGTCGAGGATTTAGCAATGAAAGCCTGCAGAATCAAGGGAAAAATTACTCATCAGGGAAGATTTCAACTATAAGGAGGTACGCGTGAAGGATAACAAGAGAGCAAGAGGCAACATATGTTCATTCCCTTGAGGCTCCAGTAGAGTTTCTTACACCACAACCATGTCTGGGAACCAGTAATGTCTGTGTATAAGACGTGCTGAAATTAACTACTTTGAGCCTTTCACTTTATGTACTCACAGCAAAACTTTGAAGTTGATGATGTCCTTATTATATACGTAGAGATATTTATACATATAAAATAATTATAATATTATGATTGAATTATTTCCTGAAATGTTTATTGCCAATTCGTAAATACGACTATTCAAAGTCTTTGATACTGGCGATCACACCAAACTTGATGGCAAAACACGTTATTTTCTGGCTGTCACACAGCTGCATGAAGAGATCTGTCCCAAATCCTGTATCCTAAGCAAGATATATATTTTAGAATCAGCAATATCTACATTTTTAAATTAATGAAATCATTCCCTATGATGCAAATAATATATTCCTGTTTCAAACCTGCTTTGGTAATAAAAATTCCGTCAAGTCTCTCAAGGAAAGCAAGTATTTCCTGGCCGTCTGGCTGAGCACCACCACCATCCTCGACTTTCTCTTCGATCTTGGATTTTCAAAACCCTTGTCCAGTGCTCTTACGTCTGGTAGGTGCACCTCCTGCTGCTGCTCTTCCCGTCTCACTCTTCGAAACCGACTCTCAAAAGCTTCTCTTCGCATCCTAAAACCACAAACGGTGGTCACTTCTCCAAACTGGCAAGGCTCTTACCCAGGGCGCTCATTCCCTGACTCACTAGCGAGCTGCCTCATCAAGGTCCTCGTTACACTGGCACTCTCCAGGTTACAGCAAAGTGGCCAGTCTTGTTCTCTACTCGTATGTTATATTCGTGACGAAATCTCTCGACATGTCACCTGTGGCGGCTTCCACCGGAGGTGACATGTAACCAAACCAATGTTATTTTTTTATTCTCTCTCTTTCTCTCTCTGGAAAATAAAGAATATGGATTCTGTTTTTCGTGACAGTGTAAACATGAGCCTGATCATCCCTGGAGAGGTAGAGATGCCCAGGTTCTATCCACTTGTATTCTTCCATCACCAACCTTTATGTCTATCTCAAATATAAATAATTTTAAGGTATGTTTTTCGAACAGTTTATCTGCCATCCATTTTATTTAAATTTAAATATACTGTATGCATTTTTATCATACTTTTTCTGCACTGGACTAAAATAATAATAATAATAATAATAATAATAATAATAATAATAATAATAATAATAATAATAATAATAATAATAATAATAATAATAATATAGTAAAAATAATAAATTATTATTATTTTATTATTATTATTATTATTATTATTATTATTATTTATTATTAAGTTGTTTATTATCATCATTATTATTATTATCAATACAGTTTCTTTAATAACAATTGTGTAGAGTAATTGCTCAGAGTTCTTCCATGTATTTCTTTCTACACAAAATTTCGGGTGACACGATGTTTGGCAGGTCCAGAGAGAAGCAGAAGTTAAATTGTCTTCGTCTTGATCACAATTCTCATAATTCAGCGAGTGTCAGAGCTGATACACTGACTTCACTCAGGAAAGGCTGATGTGAGGCTAAACAACCTTAGGTACTGGAAGCGGCGGAGTAAAGTCTGGCTATGTAAAGTCCACTGTGAGGGCGAAACGTTGTGGCTAGTAAAGGTATCCACTGTATCTGAGAACCACCACGTACTACGCTTTGACGCCAGTTACATGCCATTCCAGTTCCAAGCTTCGGTATTGTGTTGTTGAAAAGATACAAAAAAAAAAATTCCTAAGCTCTCGTATCCATTTTCAAACTGAATTAACAAATTTTCATGTATTTTAAATAAAATATAAAAACAAAATTAACAAATGGATGAAGTAACTCAAAGACGCAACATGTGGTCATGACACGAATAACCTCCTTAATATGAAAGGGGAAAATGACGAAGAAAATCCGCTTTTTTACCGTAATGGAAAAAGAAAAGTATCAGTGGAGAAAGCATCACTGGGGACCAACCTAGAACGAAAAACTAATAGAACTGCGATATGAAAACAACACGAGAAGAAATATTATGTTGAACTGTGTGGAAGAGCGACGAGGATATGTCAAGATGTTAGACGGCTGATATCCGGTGAGTCTCGGTGAGAAAATGCATTTGCGAGGAAAAAACAAAAGAAAGACTTAAATGATAACATTATCATTGGAAGGTTTAGCTTCAATACGAGGCATTGGTGGTAGGAAGATATCTGGTGCAGAACATACTACCTCTCTATTAATAGGCTTCGTTTCGCTCTGGTAGAGCGTTATCAGGTTATTTAGTTGAGAACGCTCTACACAGAGCGAGTGTTCTTCGCTCTAGATTTGCTCTACACGAGGTGTATTTCCACTATACTTGTCCGTAATACTTGCTATCCTACATTCCGTTCCAAAAGAAAAATCATGACATGAAAAACAAAGTCTATGGTAGCAGTTTGGTATCCCTTCCGTACCAAAAATAAAATGGGTGGAGAATGAATGCAATTTATCATAACTATTCACAAGCAGCAGCAGCAGCAGCAGCAGCACGGAAGAATGACCAGCTATTGTCATGTTTGTCTTCTGAAACGAGAAATCTCAGACGAGATCTGAGGAACTATGAGGTCCGTAAGTCGTCAGTCCGTCAGAAAAAAGAATTAAAACAAAAGATTCGCATATATAGCGTAACAAAAGACGGTTTTAATCATTCAAGACGATAGCTGAGGATCAAAGGTAATTACAAACTAATAGACTGTCTACAAGTTGCCCAAGACTTGTTCCAGAGATGCAGTGAGCATCAGTTACCAACTGCTGCATTTACTGTGTGAAAGTCGTCGATTTATTAAGAACAGCGTTTGTAACCCGAGGTCTGAAAATATTGTATTATTTCAAAAAAATTGCGTCACAAACATTAGACATATGTACTAGAGGAGGTGGGGTTGTTGATTATAGTTACTATTACGCTATGTGAAGATAGCCAAACCTGTAAAGACCCAAGGTGACTGGGATAACATAGAAATAATCCTCTAAAGCCGCCTCTTGCAGCCGTGGAAAAAGTTTTTTTAAATTATTCAGGAGTAACAAACGGTACCAATGAGGGCAAATTACTTTCGTAATGCCGACTGCGTTGTAACATTTTCAGCCATTAATGAGATAAATAAAAACTTTCTGTTTATGAGCTGAACAAAGTAAGTTTCAGGAGCAACTACACTAGCCGGTATTAAAGGGGGAACAAGGGAAGCCGGTATCAAGGTGGAACAAGGAAGCCGGTATCAAGGTGGAACAAGGGAAGCCGGTATCAAGGTGGAACAAGGGAAGCCGGTATCAAGGTGGAACAAGGGAAGCCGGTATCAGGGTGGAACAAGGAAGCCGGTATCAGAGTGGAATTAATCAAGCAGCTATCAGAAAGGAACCAAACAAGCAGATATCAAGGTGGAACTGAACAAGTCAGTATCAGGGTAAAACTAAGCAAGAGAGTGCCAGGATGGAACTAAGCAAGCCGAACCAGGGTAGAACTAGGCAAGCCAGTGCCAGGATGGAACTAGTGAAACCAGTACCAGGATGGAACTAGGCAAGAAGTACCAGGATGGAACTAGGCAAGCCAGTACCAGGATGGAACTAGGCAAGCCATTACCAGGATGGAACTGGGCAAGCCAGTACCAGGATGGAACTGGGCAAGCCAGTACCAGGATGGAACTGGTCAAGCCAGTACCAGGATGGAACTAGGCAAGCCAGTACCAGGATGGAACTGGGCAAGCCGGTACTAGGAGGGAACTAGGCAAGCCAGTACCAGGATGGAACTGGGCAAGCCAGTCCCAGGGTGGAACTAAAATTTGCGAAGATTGGTATTTAAAATTTCCCCGAATTACCAGCTTACAGAGACCATCATTAAAAAAATGGTACAAGCTGCTAGAAGCTAGTATGAATATTGAAGTCGCCAATATTAACTAAGATTTTTCATAATCGAGAATGTCTGTCAAGTAATATCACAAAGACAAATTAGAATGTTAGCCAAATAAAGTGAGAACGTTAGCCAAGGAATATCATGAACCACAATATTAATGCACCGAGTCTCGCAGTTGATTATCCATCAAATGACAGATATAAAATTTCCTGTTACTCTGCCATCCGTTCTTGGTGTCATAGCGTCCTAAAAGAAAGAAAAAAATTCCCACGCTGACAGTATGAGGTATGAGACAAGACGAAATTATTCCCACACGATCACACACCCCCAAGTGTTCTCGGGTCTGAATCAGCATGACACGGTTGAACACCTTCCACTCGAACTTATGGAACTAAATCGTAGAGTGAGTTGGAGGCACCATATTTCTAATGTTTTGGCTTGGCTGGGATGCTAGAGGAATGGGTTCCAGTCTCACACTTCAAAGAAATATCGTAGACATCAAGATTCGAACCCAAATCGTCAGCGCTTCATGTGTGTAGCTTGCTCCCAACCTGACGCCTTAGGCCACTTAGCTACAGATGCCTCATAACGTTAGGTAGCTTGCTGGAACACAAGCAATGTTTCTCCTAGCGTCGGGTACACCAGTGATTCCTCAGGCATAGTCTCCAACTATTTTATTCTCCTCCTGTATGTTCTGGCCTCATGAGCGATACTATACTCAATGTCCATTGAAAACATGGATTGCTGCTCCAGCAACCTACCTAACGTTATGAGGCATCTGAAGCTGAGTGGTTTAAGGCGTCAGGTCTGCAGTTAACTACACTCGTGGAGAGCTGACGATTTGTGTTCGAATCCTGCTGGCTGCGAAATTTCTTTTGCATATACTTTCCTTTGTTTTTGCGAGGTGGAATATTTTATTACTTTTTGCCACAAACTGATGTGCTTAAAAGTTAACAAACAAAAATTGAGCTTCTTTCTATAATGAACAATCATTAAATTTTCACCATATATTTAATTTAAATATTGTACAAAAGGAAAAAAGAACGACTTCTGCAACTATGCTTAGTAACATTTGACTCCAGTTGAAATAAACAAGACAAGTTGTAGAGTTTAGGTGAGGGGAGGCAGCCGGCGCTGCCCAGATGTTCACTTTATGTGGCCTTAATTTCATTGGTAAATTATTGTGCTTGATAAGAAGTTTCTTGGCCTCCCCACTCCCGTGAAGTCTCCATTAATACATAGTGTGGCATAACGAAGGAGGGTATAGGGAGGGAAGAATTGAAAGGAGGGAGGCGTGGAGGGATGAAGAGAAAATGGAGGGAAGGAATGTATACGGACATATATATATATATATATATATATATATATATATATATATATAGAGAGAGAGAGAGAGAGAGAGATGGATTTAATAGGATTGTGAGAGTAAAAAGGTGAAGAGATGAAGGGTACAGAGAGAAGTATAGAGAGAGAGAGGGGGGAGGGGGAGGGAGTGTATACGAATGGCGGGAGGGACGACGGAAAAAGATAATAAGGAGAGAAGGATGGAAAAAAAGATGGGTGGGAGGGAACGAGTATGGAGGGAGGAGAAGGAGGGTATAAAGATTTTGGGAAGCAGGAATAAGGAAAGGATGGAAGAGAGAATGTAGAGATGTATATGAGGGAAGTGGGAGGGAGAGACGTGTGTTTGGCCTCCTATGCTATATGTGGTCAACATAGTTTGACCAGCGACCTCAGACTAACCCAGTTCAGGTCTAGTCATTATTTAGCGTGACTCTGGGAAAGATACCACCATGCATTACACACAACCCATTTTACTCAGGCACTTTCAACTTTCTCTCTCTCTCTCTCTCTCTCTCTCTCTCTCTCTCTCTCTCTCTCTCTCTCTCTCTCTCTCTCTCTCTCTCTCTCTCTCTCTCTCTCTCTCTCTCTCTGTCTCTCTCTCTCTCTTCTCTCTCCTCTCTCTCTCTCTCCTCTCTCACTCTCTCTCTCTCTCTCTCTCTCTCTCTCTCTCTCTCTCTCTCTCTCTCTCTCTCTCTCTCTCTCTCTCTCTCTCTCTCTCTCTCTCTCTCTCTCTCTCTCTCTCACTCTCTCACTCTCTCACCAGCCAACAACAGAGTCCTCCAACATCTCACACTAGCGACATATATCATGCACATTTTTCCTTCTTCGTTGACCTGTCTGCGTAAAGTGGAAAAGTTTTACCCGCGAGGTTCAGCCTACACTTATAAGCTTTATTCCTAAGGTCGTCTGCTATGCATTGGAGAGCTTTGCTAAGGTCATCTGCACGAGCGCAGAGCACTGCTTAGGTTGTCAAGAAGAGTGGAGAGCTCTGTTAGGATCATCTAAATGGCTGTCGAGCCTTGCTAGCTTCAGCTGCAGGAGTGCAGTTCTACTAAAAACTCATCAGCTAGAGTGCAGAGCTCTACTCAGGTCTTGTTCTAGTGAGCAGAGAGCCTCTCTAAACTTCCATTACGAAAATGTTTTGATTCATTCGCCTGACGTACTCACACCGGGGAAAACATCCACACACACACATTTACAAGAGTTTATTCCACACGGTACGTAACATAATTCGCTTTTGCACTCCCTTTCCCACTGTGCAATAAACCTAAAAAACAACAACTATATATAACGCTTGTGTTGTTGCCACAACGTTTGCGACTGCGTTAGTTGTGAGATATTAGACCGCAAAAAACTTTTGACTTATATCAATAAGCGGAGAGATCATTCCAAGAATGAAAGTTTGGACCATAGCAACACCCCTCACCCCTCCTCTCCCTCACACATACCCAAACTTCCCCTCCCTGCCTTCCCTTCTCTTCCCCTCTACCCGAGTAGTGATTAGTAGACGGAGGATGGAGCCTTCACCATTTCCTGGGCTTAGCGCTTCATAAAACAACACCAAAAGCAAGTCCAGCTCTGCTGGAACGAAAACCTGGAAGCTCCGGTAGCTATTGAACCCATAGTGAAATAACTGATAATAGCTTCATCTCCTTAACGAAATCTCCCAGCTCATGCTCACTGATCGCATTTTCTCTGGTAAATAAACCATCCTCTGTGATGGAGTATAACAGAAAAACACCTTTTGTTCCCACCCTGAATCTCATGTATAGTAGGCCAGCAGCACACTGTGAGTGTTCCTACAGTGTAACTATTATACGGGGAGTTGTAGCAGTACACTGCTACTCTCAGGGGTTCTTTTCTACTGGTGAAGGTCTCTCGATCCAAGAAATTGGAGCTACCTTTTTTTCCTTTTCTTCCTCTGACTAGATGCGGTCCTACTCCTGCTTCTCTTAGAGCACACCACACACACACACACACACACACACACACACACACACACACACACACACACACACACACATACATACAACAGGCCTAGTGTCTAATCGACATGTGCCTAGGACAAAATGGTAACTAACTAACACACACACCACCCCGTGTCTGAACAATCTTCCCTTGCACAACCTCACCCCAACTCAGCCCCCTTCTCTTTCACAACCCTTTTACAAAGCCCCTTCCCTTCCAGCAATTCCCTTCCCCTCCTCCCCGTC
Source organism: Cherax destructor (assembly GCA_009830355.1). NCBI lineage: Eukaryota > Metazoa > Arthropoda > Malacostraca > Decapoda > Parastacidae > Cherax > Cherax destructor. Next base: position 72,523 of record WNWK01008250.1, on the reverse strand, counting down.
CTTTTATTGTGATCCATTTTCTCAGTGATAAAGTGACGATGCAAAGTGCAAAGTTTTCGTTTCGTGAATTATGTGAGCATTTTCTAGTGTTTGGGGAAATTTTTGGTCCATTAGGATTTATCGAGGGAGAGAGAGAGAGAGAGAGAGAGAGAGAGAGAGAGAGAGAGAGAGAGAGAGAGAGAGAGAGAGAGAGAGAGAGAGAGAGAGAGAGAGAGAAAGGGGCTCACATTGAGTATGCAGCACCAGTCCCTTCACTCAAAGCTTGCCGCTGCTTGATGACACACACTTTGCTCAGGGGGAACACAACCACTCATCTTCCCCCGCATCTCCAGCTCATCTGCATCCCTTGTTAGTAATAGTGGGTTTACTCCTGCTGTAGTGAGGCTGAGTACAAAAATAAAAAAGATACAAAGATAGCCAGCATCTCTATACCGGCAGGATGGGGGACTGTCGTTGTCATCTTTCAGGAAGATGCTGACCAACTTATACAAGACTTTCGCTGCTAAGATGCAAGTCCCAGAAAGAAGCCGTCAAACTCCGTGGCTACCTGCAAGAACTGTCAAAGTTGTGGGAAGTGACACACACGAAGAGGTATATCTCCTTAAGCCCTGGACGCTGGAAAAGTGAAGAGGTATATCTCCTTAAGCCCCTGGACACTGGAAAAGAGAAGAGGTATATCTCCTTAAGCCCTGGACGCTGGAAAAGAGAAGAGGTATATCTCCTTAAGCCCCTGGACACTGGAAAAGTGAAGAGGTATATCTCCTTAAGCCCCTGGACAATGGAAAAGTAAAGAGGTATATCTCCTTAAGCCCTTGGACACTGGAAAAGTAGTGAGACCTCACTAGAGAGACGGTTACGACCTAATATACATATTTAAGATAAGATAAGGTCAGATTTTGTTCTGATTTTTAACCCCGGAGAGTTAGCCACCCAAGATAACCAAAGAAAGTCAACGCGTCATCGAGGGACTGTTTGTCTTATTTCCATTGTATTAATTATATCTTGTCCCCCAGGATGCCACCCACACCAATCGACTAACACTCAGGTACCTAATTGCTTGGTAGGACAACGGGGACAACAGGTGTAAGGAAACATAAGAACATAAGAAAGGAGGAACACTGCAGCAGGCCTGTTGGCCCATACTAGGCAAGTCCTTCACGGCCAGTGTTTCCACCCTTGCCAGGGATCGAACCACGGGCACTCAGTGCGTGAAGCGAGAGCGTTGCCTACGAAGCAGAAGGCAAATGATCCACGTGTAGAAGGCAAATCTAGTCTAAATTTGCAAAATAAGAGCTTAACAGTGACCAACTCCGCATCAGCGTTATCGGTGTAAATCACTGATCAAATTATAATGTCGCAAACGAGCGAGTGACAAAAAAATACTATAGTTTGTTGCAGAGTCAGTCGCTTTACAGCTAACTAATTAAATCGCTTGCAACCAGCAGTCCCCATGGCGCAGTGGAAAGCGCGCTGGACTTCTAATCCAGAGGTCGTGGGTTCGAGTCCCACTGGGGATGATTGTAATGCTTGTCTCTATTGAGGTAAGGCAGTGTTTATTGATTATTTCCTCTTTGATCATTTTTTTTTAGTAAATCAGACTTTTGCTGATACTGTTGATAGGTAATTGATCCTAAGAACTGGAGATGCCGTCGAATTAAACCTGATTACCTCTATTCCATGTTTGCTGCATGACCCTTATGGATTTAGCGCTTCCCATTGTTTATAATAATATTAAACTACGTACACTATTCAGCAGCAGGTACTGATTACCTAAAGAATGCTTACAAGGGTCAAAGCCCCTGCGGCCCGGTCCCAGACTAGGCCACCTGGTGGATCAAGGCCTGATCAATCAGGCTGTTGCCGCTGGTCCCCTAAAGTCTTACCAATGAACCACAGACCGGTTGTTCGGGAACAGACTTCAGTAATGAAGTTCCTTATTAAGACAGCAAGGGATCTGTTCGTAATCCTCCATATATACGATGGGAGGTTGCTGAAGAGCCTAGGTCCGCTTACATCTCTGTGTTGTCTCCTAGTATACTAATGGGATCCCTACTTTTTACTGAAGGTTTTTGTGTGCAAAACTAGGTTTCTATATAGAAGAGAAGGAAAACGTATCGAAAAACTCGGATTTTGTATACAAAACTATAAGGCCTCACCTAGATTACGCAGCTCAATTCTGGTCTCCATATTACAGAATGGATATTAATTCGTTAGAAAACATTCAGCGTAGAATGACTAAATTAATACATAGCATTAGAAATCTTCCGTATGAAGAAAGATTGAAGACCCTAAAATTACATTCACTTGTAAGACGAAGAATGAGGGGAGACATGATCGAGGTATACAAGTGGAAAAGGGGTATTAACAAAGGGGATATAAATGAGGTCTTGAGAATATTTCACCAAGAGAGAACCCGCAATAATGGATTCAAATTAGATAAGTTTAGATTTAGAAAGGATATAGGAAAGTATTGGTTTGGAAATAGGGTAGTTGATGAGTGGAACAGTCTGCCTAGTAGGGTTATTGAAGCAAGGACCTTGAGTAGTTTCAAATTTAGGTTGGATAAATACATGAGTGAGAGGGGTTGGATTTGAGGCTGTTGATCACGATAAAGAATTCGATATTGTTTATTTAGACTTTAGTAAGGCTTTTGATAGAGTACCGCACCAGAGACTGTTAAAGAAAGTGGCAGGTGGTGGACCTGACTTAACTCAGTGAAGACGTGTCTTGTGTGCTCTCTGTCAATCTGAAGAAGATGTCCTCTCTTGAGCTACTCTACCAGCAGCTGAAGGAAGAACTGAGGGTAGCTAAGCTTGAGATACAGCGACTGACTGAGGAAAACAAGAGGATTCGTAGTAATCCTCCTGTTGAGAATCCTCAAGCCAGGAAAGGAACCTGGACAGTGGCTAAAACGCATGGGACAAAGTTAAGGCTCAAGAGGACGGGTGGAGAGGTAGAAACAACGAAGACCCAGGAGAATGTTGTGGAAACATCGAACCCATTCTCCGTGCTACCCGATGAATGTGAGTCGACTTCTGGGAGCGTCACGACGAAAGACACAAAGGAAGGTAAATACATTGTTGTTGTTGGGGACAGTCAGGTTAGGTACATGGATAGGGCTTTCTGTTTGATTGATAGGAGTAGGAGACAGAGGGTTTGCTTTCCTGGGGCTGGGATGGAGGATATTGTTAGCCGTCTGGACGACATCATGAGAGGTAATGGGAGCAATCCTATTATCTGTCTCAGTGCTGGAGGCAACGATGTTGGCAGACGTAGGAGTGAGGACCTGACTAGCAGGTTTAGGTCAGCAATAGACATAATTAGGAAGAAGGGTGGGAACCCTGTCATATGTGGTATTTTGCCAAGGAGAGGAGTTGGAAATGAATGGCTGTCCAGGGCAATTGGTGTCAATTGCTGGCTGGACAAATACTGTAAGGAAAATTCAGTAACATTCATTGACAACTGGGACCTCTTCTATGGCAGAAATGACAAGTATGCCAGGGATGGGGTTCACTTATCCAGGTCTGGGGTGGGGGCACTTGCAACTGCAGTGGAGGGAGCTGTTAGGGCTTTAAACTAGAAATAGTTAGTGGTATGGGTTTTGGGGGGAAAACAGAGAAGTCCCAGTGTAGTAATATTATAAGTTGTAGGAGAACTAGTAATAGGCAGAATAAGGTGGATAGTGGAAAGCTAGTGACACTAGATGACAAGGATAGTAATAGGTATAGTGGAAAAACAGAGATGAGCAGGAAGGGTAAAGAGAAAGGAGGGTCTCTAAATATATATTACACCAATAGTCGTAGTGCTAGGAATAAGATGGACGAGTTGAGATTAGTTGCAAGTACGGGTAATATTGATGTTTTTGCAATAACTGAGACATGGTTTAATAAGAAAAATCGGGACTTGCCTGCCGAATGTCACATTCAGGGTTTTAAATTGTTCCAAGTAGACAGAAGTATCGGGATAGGGGGTGGGGTGGCACTCTATGTCCGTGATCATTTAAATTGTTGCATAAAAACGGGTATAAAGTCTGAATTAACACATACAGAGTCTGTCTGGATAGAATTTTCAGAGGGGTGTGAAAAATTGATTTTAGGCGTGATTTACCGTCCTCCAAACTTAGATAGGGAACAAGGGAGACTACTTTGGGAGGAAATTGTTAAGGCCACAAGACACGATAACGTAGTAATTCTAGGGGACTTTAACTTTAGTCAGATTGATTGGAATTTCATGACAGGGAATTTAGAATCTAACGACTTTTTAGAAGTAGTTCAGGATTGCTTTTGAAGCAGTTTGTAACAGAACCTACAAGGGGAAATAACCTACTTGACTTGGTTCTGGCAAGCAAGGAAACCCTTGTTAATAATTTAGAAATTACAGAGGAACTCGGCTCAAGCGACCACAAGTCAATTACCTTTAGCATTGAATGGATGTATGATAGTAGGGATAATTCAGTAATGGTCCCAGATTTTCGCTTAGCAGATTATAATGGACTTAGAGAACACTTATCAACTGTGGACTGGGGTGAAGAAGAGAGGTATCAATATGACAGTTTTCTTAACACTATACAGGCTGCCCAAAGAACATTTATCCCGTATAAAGAAATTAGATCAAGTAGAAATGACCCAAAATGGATGAATAATAGGCTCAAATATCTTTTAGGGCAGAAGAAAGGAATTTATAGGCGCATAAAAAGAGGTGAGGGTCATCTTATAAATCAGTATACTGACATTAAGAGGGACGTTAAAAGGGAATAAGAAAAGCTAAACGGGACTATGAAATTAAAGTTGCTAGGGATTCAAAAACTAACCCAAAAAGTTTTTTCCAGGTTTATAGAACAAAAGTTAGGGATAAGATAGGTCCCTTAAAAATAACTTTGGGCATCTTACTGACAAGGAGAATGATATGTGCTCTATTTTTAATAATTATTTTCTCTCGGTTTTCACACAGGAAGACATTAATAATATCCCAGTAATTAATTTTTACAGAGGCCCAGAAGAAGATAAATTATGTAATATCACAGTCACTAGCGAAATGATTATGAAACAGCTGGACCGACTGAAACAAAATAAATCGCCGGGTCCTGATGAGCTTTTTGCAAGGGTTCTTAAGGAATGCAAAATGGAACTCTGTGAACCAATATCTAACATTTTTAATTTTTCTCTTCAAACAGGTGTAGTGTCTGATATGTGGAAGATGGCTAATGTAATTCCTATTTTTAAAACAGGGGACAAGTCACTACCGTCAAACTACCGCCCAATAAGCCTGACCTCAATTGTAGGCAAATTACTAGAGTCAATTATAGCTGATATTATTAGAAGCCATCTAGATAACCATAATTTGATTAATGATACCCAGCATGGATTCACGAGGGGCCGTTCATAAGAACATAAGAACATAAGAAAGGAGGAACACTGCAGCAGGCCTGTTGGCCCATACTAGGCAGGTCCTTCACAATCCGTCCCACTAACAGAATATTTGCTCAACCCAATTTTCAATGCTACCCAAGAAATAATCTTTGACAATTCTACCCACTCATGCGCGAGTCCCACTCAAATCCAACCCCTCTCACTCATGAATTTATCCAACCTAAATTTGAAACTACCCAAGGTCCTAGCTTCAATAACCCTACTAGGCAGACTGTTCCACTCATCAACTACCCTATTTCCAAACCAATACTTTCCTATATCCTTTCTAAATCTAAACTTATCTAACTTGAATCCATTATTGCGGGTTCTCTCTTGGAGAGATATCCTCAAGACCTTATTTATATCCCCTTTATTAATACCCATTTTCCACTTGTATACCTCGATCATGTCTCCCTCATTCTACGTCTTACAAGTGAATGTAATTTTAGGGTCTTCAATCTTTCTTCGTAAGGAAGATTTCTAATGCTATGTATTAATTTAGTCATTCTACGCTGAATGTTTTCTAACGAATTTATGTCCATTCTGTAATATGGAGACCAGAACTGAGCTGCGTAATCTAGGTGAGGCCTTACTAATGATGTATAAAGCTGTAATATAACCTCTGGACTTCTGTTGCTAACACTTCTTGATATAAATCCCAGTAATCTATTTGCCTTATTACGTACGCTTAGGCATTGCTGTCTTGGTTTAAGGTTGCTGCTTACCATCACCCCCAAGTCCTTCTCGCAATCTGTATGGCTAAGTTCTACGTTATTTAACTTATAAGTGCTTGGGTTATGGACACTCCCGAGCTTCAGAACCTTGCATTTATCTACATTGAACTGCATCTGCCACTTTTCTGACCACGAATTAAGTTTGTCTAAATCTTCCTGAAGTTCTATGAAAATAAATGGTATAAAATACCGACACAATGGAAAAATAAACACATAAGCAGTATAATGTGATCCTTTATTGACAACGTTTCGCCTACGCAGTGCTTTATCGAGTCACAGACAGATCTACCTGGAAAATGAGCAACATAGAGATATATATAGGGTACAGTCAGGTGGAGAATGCTGGGTCAGATGGAGAAAGCTGCATGTGAGTCTTAAAAGTAGTGTGAAAACATAGTGTGACTTAAAGGACCTGCAGTGTACCATTCTTGAGTTCTAGGTGGGATAGCGTTGAAGAAGTTTCTTGGCAATAGGTTCAGCTATGTTGTAGAAGCCGTTGTTCTGGTTAAAGTTGTTGGACATACAGATGAGTGATGATTCTAGGATTCTTCGGTATTGCGTGTTGTCTTCTCTGGCGATGAGTCTTGCGTTTCTGTAGTTGATTAAATGGTTGTGTAAATTTCGGTGTTGAACACAGGCATTTCTTGAGTCGTCAGATCTGCCTGCGTACTGGTGTTCTGAAATGCGTGTTTGTAGGTCTCTGGATGTTTCGCCAACGTATAATTTGCTGCAGCCATTACAAGGGATTGTGTATACCCCTGCCGTGGATTGAAGCTTTTCCTGTCTGTTACTGGTAATGTCCTTAATGGTGGTGGATGTGGAGGTGGATACTCGGAATGAGGTCTTAGAAAAATGTTGGAAACTTGTTTGGAAATGGAGTTGGTGGGAAGGACTATGTATCTCTTCTCAGCAGTGTCTTCTCTGGGTGTGTTGAAGATGTTTAATGCCCGTCGTCTGCAGTCTCTAATGAAGTGACGAGGATAGTGAAGTTTGGAAAAAACTTGTTCAATGAGGGAGCATTCTTCTTCAAGGAACTCACTGCTGCAGATTCTGAGTGCGCGCAGGAAAAAGCCTATAATTACACCACGTTTAATTTTGGTGTCGTGGTGAGAGTAGAAGTGAAGATCGTGTTGATTGGTAGGTTTTCGATAGACTTTAAACGAAGTTCATGGTCAGCTTTGCAGAGAAGAACATCAAGGAAAGGAAGAGTGTTGTCGACTTCTTCTTCTAGTGTAAACTGGATTGATGGCTCAACCTGGTTGAGTTCGTGTTGGAGAGCTTGAACGTTGAAGCGTCTGGGAGTTATGATGAGAATGTCGTCAACATAACGAAGCCAGGTGACAGAAGAGGGAATAATAGTGGAAAATCGCTCGGCTTCCAAATGTTCCATATATAGGTTCGCAAGGACGGCACTAAGTGGCGATCCCATGGGTAGTCCAAAAGTTTGCTGAAAGAGTTGGTTTTCGAAAGAGAAACATGTAAAGCCCACACATAGTTCAACAAGGTCGATGAAATCGCTGGCTGGAAGAGGAAGATCAAGCGAGTCGTCAATTTTCCTGCGCAAGAGATCGATAGCTTGTGTAGTAGGTACTTTGGTGAATAGGGATGTTACATCAAGGCTGGAGAGTTTCTTGTTTCTGATGTTGATGTTGCGAATGCGATTGAGAAGGTCACCAGAGTGTTTGAGATGTGCTGGACTGATGGTGCCCAAAAGTTTGGAGAGGTGTTTAGCGAGAATTCCTGAGATTTGGTGGGGAGCACTGCCTATTCCCGAGGATATGGGCCTCAATGGGATACCTGGTTTGTGAGTTTTTGGCAGACCGTACATTCTGGCAGGTCTGGGGTTGCTGGGAATGGTGTGTAGAAGTTTCTTTCCTAGTTCTGATTCCCTCAGAATGCGGCGAGTCTTGTGAAGAAATGTTTTGGTGAGGTTGTCCACTTGATTAGTAGTGAGAGGTTTGTAGGTATCTGGGTCATTAAGTAGATTAAGCATTTTGTTCCTGTAATCGTCAGTGTTCAAGATTACGACACCACCTCCTTTATCAGCGGTGGTAACCCTGATGGTCGTGTCTTCTGCTAAAGTTTTAAGTGCAATGATGTAACGTCGAGGTATGACTGGGGTACTGTGTGTTGAGATGCAGCAGTGAGTTCCTTGAAGAAGAATGCTCCCTCATTGAACAAGTTTTTTCCAAACTTCACTATCCTCGTCACTTCATTAGAGACTGCAGACGACGGGCATTAAACATCTTCAACACACCCAGAGAAGACACTGCTGAGAAGAGATACATAGTCCTTCCCACCAACTCCATTTCCAAACAAGTTTCCAACATTTTTTCTAAGACCTCATTCCGAGTATCCACCTCCACATCCACCACCATTAAGGACATTACCAGTAACAGACAGGAAAAGCTTCAATCCACGGCAGGGGTATACACAATCCCTTGTAATGGCTGCAGCAAATTATACGTTGGCGAAACATCCAGAGACCTACAAACACGCATTTCAGAACACCAGTACGCAGGCAGATCTGACGACTCAAGAAATGCCTGTGTTCAACACCGAAATTTACACAACCATTTAATCAACTACAGAAACGCAAGACTCATCGCCAGAGAAGACAACACGCAATACCGAAGAATCCTAGAATCATCACTCATCTGTATGTCCAACAACTTTAACCAGAACAACGGCTTCTACAACATAGCTGAACCTATTGCCAAGAAACTTCTTCAACGCTATCCCACCTAGAACTCAAGAATGGTACACTGCAGGTCCTTTAAGTCACACTATGTTTTCACACTACTTTTAAGACTCACATGCAGCTTTCTCCATCTGACCCAGCATTCTCCACCTGACTGTACCCTATATATATCTCTATGTTGCTCATTTTCCAGGTAGATCTGTCTGTGACTCGATAAAGCCCACTGCGTGGGCGAAACGTTGTCAATAAAGGATCACATTATACTGCTTATGTGTTTATTTTTCCATTGTGTCGGTATTTTATACCATTTATTTTCATAGAACTTCAGGAAGATTTAGACAAACTTAATTCGTGGTCAGAAAAGTGGCAGATGCAGTTCAATGTAGATAAATGCAAGGTTCTGAAGCTCGGGAGTGTCCATAACCCAAGCACTTATAAGTTAAATAACGTAGAACTTAGCCATACAGATTGCGAGAAGGACTTGGGGGTGATGGTAAGCAGCAACCTTAAACCAAGACAGCAATGCCTAAGCGTACGTAATAAGGCAAATAGATTACTGGGATTTATATCAAGAAGTGTTAGCAACAGAAGTCCAGAGGTTATATTACAGCTTTATAGATCATTAGTAAGGCCTCACCTAGATTACGCAGCTCAGTTCTGGTCTCCATATTACAGAATGGACATAAATTCGTTAGAAAACATTCAGCGTAGAATGACTAAATTAATACATAGCATTAGAAATCTTCCTTACGAAGAAAGATTGAAGACCCTAAAATTACATTCACTTGTAAGACGTAGAATGAGGGGAGACATGAGACATATTCAAATCAGGGGATAAGTCAATTCCATCAAATTACCGTCCAATAAGCCTCACATCTATAGTAGGCAAATTATTAGAATCAATTATAGCTGATATTATTAGAAGTCACCTTGAAGAACATAATTTGATTAATGAATCTCAGCATGGGTTCACGAGAGGTCGTTCCTGCCTAACAAATTTACTGACGTTTTTCAATAAAACATTTGAGGCAGTAGACAGTGATAAAGAATATGATATAGTTTACTTGGATTTCAGTAAGGCCTTCGATAGAGTACCTCACAAGAGACTCTTAAGAAAGGTGGCAGCTCATGGTATAGGAGGTAAAGTTCTAGCATGGATAGAGGCATGGCTTACCAATATAAAGTAGAGAGTTTCCATTAATGGGGTCAAATCTGAATGGGGATTAGTCACTAGTGGCGTTCCACAAGGATCAGTTTTGGGCCCATTGTTGTTCATAATTTACATAAATGACCTTGATGAAGGAATTGCAAGTGACATGAGTAAATTTGCTGATGATACAAAAATAGGCCGTATAATTCATTCTGAGCAGGATACCAGTGAACTCCAGGAGGATTTGGACAAATTAATGTCTTGGTCTGAAAAGTGGCAGATGAAGTTTAATGTGGACAAGTGTAAGGTGCTAGTCGTTGGTAATGAAAATATCCCTCGAATTTATAAACTAGGTGAAGTAGAGCTTGATCATACAGAATGTGAAAAAGACTTGGGAATCATGGTAAGCAGGAATCTAAAGCCAAGACAACAGTGCCTAAGTGTGCGCAATAAGGCTAACAGATTACTAGGATTTATTTCAAGAAGTATAAGCAACAGAAGTCCAAAAGTTATTTTACAGCTCTATACATCACTAGTGAGACCTCATTTGGATTATGCAGCTCAGTTTTGGTCACCTTACTACAGGATGGATATAGATTCATTGGAGAACATACAAAGAAGAATGACTAAAATGATTTACAGTATAAGAAATCTCCCGTATGAAGATAGACTTAGAGCGTTGAATCTCCACTCTCTGGAGAGGCGTAGAATGAGGGAGATATCATCGAGGTGTACAAGTGGATGATGGGTATAAACAAAGGAGATATTAATAAAATACTGAGGATATCGAACCAAGTAAGAACCAGAAATAACGGATTTAAATTGGATAAATTTAGATTTAGAAAGGACATAGGCAAGTACTGGTTTTCGAACAGAGTTGTAGATGCGTGGAACAATCTTCCGAGTGGGGTGATAGAGGCTGGGACCTTGGGTGGATTTAAAAAGAGATTGGACAAATATATGAGTGGGAGGGGCTGGGTTTGATTAGTGTCGTGAGTACGGGAATAAATTCTTAGGTAGTGGTGGTTTTGATAAGGACCTGCCTTGTATGGGCCAGTAGGCCTTCTGCAGTGTTCCTCCATTCTTATGTTCTTATGTTCTTATGATCGAGGTATACAAGTGGAAAATGGGTATTAACAAAGGGGATATAAATAAGGTCTTGAGGATATCTCTCCAAGAGAGAACCCGCAATAATGGATTCAAGTTAGATAAGTTTAGATTTAGAAAGGATATAGGAAAGTATTGGTTTGGAAATAGGGTAGTTGATGAGTGGAACAGTCTGCCTAGTAGGGTTATTGAAGCTAGGACCTTGGGTAGTTTCAAATTTAGGTTGGATAAATTCATGAGTGAGAGGGGTTGGATTTGAGTGGGACTCGCGCATGAGTGGGTAGAATTGTCAAAGCTTATTTCTTGGGTAGCATTGAAAATTGGGTTGAGCAAATATTCTGTTAGTGGGACGGATTGTGAAGGACCTGCCTAGTATGGGCCAACAGGCCTGCTGCAGTGTTCCTCCTTTCTTATGTTCTTATGTTCTTATGTTAAATCCAACCCCTCTCACTCATAAGAACATAAGAACATAACAGCTCCCTCCACTGCAGTTGCCAGTGCCCCCACCCCAGACCTGGATAAGTGAACCCCATCCCTGGCATACATGTCATTTCTGCCATAGAAGAGGTCCCAGTTATCAATGAATGTTACTGAATTTTCCTTACAGTATTTGTCCAGCCAGCAATTGACACCAATTGCCCTGGACAGCCATTCATTTCCAACTCCTCTCCTTGGCAAAATACCACATATGACAGGGTTCCCACCCTTCTTCCTAATTATGTCTATTGCTGACCTAAACCTGCTAGTCAGGTCCTCACTCCTACGTCTGCCAACATCGTTGCCTCCAGCACTGAGACAGATAATAGGATTGCTCCCATTACCTCTCATAATGTCGTCCAGACGGCTAACAATATCCTCCATCCCAGCCCCAGGAATTTATCCAACCTAAATTTGAAACTACCCAAGGTCCTAGCTTCAATAACCCTACTAGGCAGACTGTTCCACTCATCAACTACCCTATTTCCAAACCAATACTTTCCTATATCCTTTCTTCAGTAAAGCTTTTGAGGCTGTTGATCACGATAAAGAATTCGATATTGTTTATTTAGACTTTAGTAAGGCTTTTGATAGAGTACCGCACCAGAGACTGTTAAAGAAAGTGGCAGCTCATGGCATTGGGGGAAAAGTGCTGTCATGGATCGAGTCATGGCTCACCAATAGGAAGCAGAGAGTGTGCATAAATGGGGTTAAATCCGAATGGGGACTTGTAACAAGTGGTGTTCCACAGGGATCAGTCTTAGGCCCATTGTTATTTATAATATATATCAATGACCTTGATGAGGAATTACTAGTGATATGAGCAAATTCGCCGACGACACGAAGATAGGTAGGATAATTGATTCAAACATAGATGTCATAGAACTTCAGGAAGATTTAGACAAACTTAATTCGTGGTCAGAAAAGTGGCAGATGCAGTTCAATGTAGATAAATGCAAGGTTCTGAAGCTCGGGAGTGTCCATAACCCAAGCACTTATAAGTTAAATAACGTAGAACTTAGCCATACAGATTGCGAGAAGGACTTGGGGTGATGGTAAGCAGCAACCTTAAACCAAGACAGCAATGCCTAAGCGTACGTAATAAGGCAAATAGATTACTGGGATTTATATCAAGAAGTGTTAGCAACAGAAGTCCAGAGGTTATATTACAGCTTTATACATCATTAGTAAGGCCTCACCTAGATTACGCAACTCAGTTCTGGTCTCCATATTACAGAATGGACATAAATTCGTTAGAAAACATTCAGCGTAGAATGACTAAATTAATACATAGCATTAGAAATCTTCCTTACGAAGAAAGATTGAAGACCCTAAAATTACATTCACTTGTAAGACGTAGAATGAGGGAGACATGATCGAGGTATACAAGTGGAAAATGGGTATTAACAAAGGGGATATAAATAAGGTCTTGAGGATATCTCTCCAAGAGAGAACCCGCAATAATGGATTCAAGTTAGATAAGTTTAGATTTAGAAAGGATATAGGAAAGTATTGGTTTGGAAATAGGGTAGTTGATGAGTGGAACAGTCTGCCTAGTAGGGTTATTGAAGCTAGGACCTTGGGTAGTTTCAAATTTAGGTTGGATAAATTCATGAGTGAGAGGGGTTGGATTTGAGTGGGACTCGCGCATGAGTGGGTAGAATTGTCAAAGCTTATTTCTTGGGTAGCATTGAAAATTGGGTTGAGCAAATATTCTGTTAGTGGGACGGATTGTGAAGGACGTGCCTAGTATGGGCCAACAGGCCTGCTGCAGTGTTCCTCCTTTCTTATGTTCTTATGTTCTAATCTACTACTGACGTAATCTACTACTGTCCTAATACAATAGTAAGGTAATATATACCGTGGACATAATAATTCTCTACCGTGGCGGGGCTGCTGATATATTTAATACCAATCATTAAATCTTGGAATGAGAGGAACATTTCTCAGGCTGTGAGAGGCCGGCCGGCATATCGCAGCGTTATTAAAATATTATTCTCAATTACTTCATCGTTAAAGCGCCATTAGTAGCGAGGCAATAACAGCGTTATTTATTAACGCTGATATAATGTTCATTGTTGTCCCGTTTGCCACCGTTTCTCAAACCATCAGTTCTAACGGCAGGAAGTTTGTCTTGCGCTGCCAATGCGACAAATTTGTTTATGTTCAGAGAGAGAGAAAGGGGGTACGCGCGCTCCCGCACACCGGGTAGACAAATGCGTCTTGCCACTGGTTCATAAGAACATAAGAACATAAGAAAGGAGGAACACTGCAGCAGGCCTGTTGGCCCATACTAGGCAGGTCCTTCACAATCCATCCCACTAACAGAATAATTGCCCAACCTAATTTTCAATTCTACCCAAGAAATAAGCTTTGCAGATTCTAAGAACATAAGAACATAAGAAAGGAGGAACACTGCAGCAGGCCTGTTGGCCCATTCTAGGCAGGTCCTTCACATTCCATCCCACCAACAGAATATTTGTTCAACCTAATTTTCAATGCTACCCAAAAAATAAGCTTTGATAATTTTATTTACTCATGTGCAATTCCCACTCAAATCCAACCCCTTTCACTCATGAATTTATCCAACCTAAATTTAAAACTACCCAAGGTCCTTGCTTCAATAACCCTACTAGGCAGACTGTTCCATTCATCAACTACCCTATTTCCAAACCAATACTTTCCTATATCCTTTCTAAATCTAAACTTATCTAACTTGAATCCATTATTGCGGGTTCTCTCTTGGAGAGATATCCTCAAGACCTTATTTATATCCCCTTTGTTAATACCCATTTTCCACTTGTATACCTCGATCATGTCTCCCCTCATTCTACGTCTTACAAGTGAATGTAATTTAAGGGTCTTCAATCTTTCTTCGTAAGGAAGATTTCTAATGCTATGTTCGATTCCCTGTAATCAATGAAATCAGCTTACTGACAATGAGAATGAAATGTGCTCGATTTTTAATAATTATTTCCTCTCGGTTTTCGCTCAAGAAGGTGTAAACGATGTACCGGTAATTAGTTGTTACAGAGGGCCTCAAGAAAATAAATTATGCAATATTATAGTCACTGCAGATATGGTAATCAAACAGGTTGACCGTGTAAAACAAATAAGTTCCCAGGCCCTGAACTTTTTTTCAAGGGTTCTTAAAGAGTGCAAGATGGAACTTTGTGAACCATTAACATCAATTATTTTCAATAAATAAGTAACTTCCTGTTCCTAGCAGTTAACGAGTATAGCTACTGACAATGGTACGTTCATTGGACCCCCCAAAAAGCCAAACAAATTTAGTCTAGGTCTTGAAATTTAAAAAAAGAAGCTAATCTCACATTAATATCTCTTCAAACAGGTGTAGTGTATGAGATGTGGAAGCCGGCCAATGTAATTCCTAGCAGGGGATAAGTCATTACCGTCAAATTACTGCCCAATAAGCCTGATCTCAATTGTAGGTAAGTTACTAAAGTCAATTATAGCTGATATAAGAAGCCACCTTGAAAAGCATAATTTGATCTATGATACTCAGCATGGACTCACGAGGGGCCATTCCTACCTGACTAATTTACTGACTTTCTTCAGTAAAGTTTTTGAGGCTGTTGATCATGATATAGAATACGATATTATTTATTTGAATTTCAGTAAAGGTTTTGATAAGAGTACCACACAAAAACTGTTAAAGTGGCAGTTTTTTCCAGGTTTATAGAACAAAAGTTAGGGATAAGATAGGTCCCCTTAAAAATAACTTTGGGCATCTTACTGACAAGGAGAATGATATGTGCTCTATTTTTAATAATTATTTTCTCTCGGTTTTCACACAGGAAGACATTAATAATATCCCAGTAATTAATTTTTACAGAGGCCCAGAAGAAGATAAATTATGTAATATCACAGTCACTAGCGAAATGATTATGAAACAGCTGGACCGACTGAAACAAAATAAATCGCCGGGTCCTGATGAGCTTTTTGCAAGGGTTCTTAAGGAATGCAAAATGGAACTCTGTGAACCAATATCTAACATTTTTAATTTATCTCTTCAAACAGGTGTAGTGTCTGATATGTGGAAGATGGCTAATGTAATTCCTATTTTTAAAGCAGGGGACAAGTCACTACCGTCAAACTACCGCCCAATAAGCCTGACCTCAATTGTAGGCAAATTACTAGAGTCAATTATAGCTGATATTATTAGAAGCCATCTAGATAACCATAATTTGATTAATGATACCCAGCATGGATTCACGAGGGCCGTTCCTGCCTATCTAATTTATTAACCTTCTTCAGTAAAGCTTTTGAGGCTGTTGATCACGATAAAGAATTCGATATTGTTTATTTAGACTTTAGTAAGGCTTTTGATAGAGTACCGCACCAGAGACTGTTAAAGAAAGTGGCAGCTCATGGCATTGGGGTAAAAGTGCTGTCATGGATCGAGTCATGGCTCACCAATAGGAAGCAGAGAGTGTGCATAAATGGGGTTAAATCCGAATGGGGACTTGTAACAAGTGGTGTTCCACAGGGATCAGTCTTAGGCCCATTGTTATTTATAATATATATCAATGACCTTGATGAGGGAATTACTAGTGATATGAGCAAATTCGCCGACGACACGAAGATAGGTAGGATAATTGATTCAAACATAGATGTCATAGAACTTCAGGAAGATTTAGACAAACTTAATTCGTGGTCAGAAAAGTGGCAGATGCAGTTCAATGTAGATAAATGCAAGGTTCTGAAGCTCGGAGTGTCCATAACCCAAGCACTTATAAGTTAAATAACGTAGAACTTAGCCATACAGATTGCGAGAAGGACTTGGGGTGATGGTAAGCAGCAACCTTAAACCAAGACAGCAATGCCTAAGCGTACGTAATAAGGCAAATAGATTACTGGGATTTATATCAAGAAGTGTTAGCAACAGAAGTCCAGAGGTTATATTACAGCTTTATACATCATTAGTAAGGCCTCACCTAGATTACGCAGCTCAGTTCTGGTCTCCATATTACAGAATGGACATAAATTCGTTAGAAAACATTCAGCGTAGAATGACTAAATTAATACATAGCATTAGAAATCTTCCTTACGAAGAAAGATTGAAGACCTAAAATTACATTCACTTGTAAGACGTAGAATGAGGGAGACATGATCGAGGTATACAAGTGGAAAATGGGTATTAACAAAGGGGATATAAATAAGGTCTTGAGGATATCTCTCCAAGAGAGAACCCGCAATAATGGATTCAAGTTAGATAAGTTTAGATTTAGAAAGGATATAGGAAAGTATTGGTTTGGAAATAGGGTAGTTGATGAGTGGAACAGTCTGCCTAGTAGGGTTATTGAAGCTAGGACCTTGGGTAGTTTCAAAATTAGGTTGGATAAATTCATGAGTGAGAGGGGTTGGATTTGAGTGGGACTCGCGCATGAGTGGGTAGAATTGTCAAAGCTTATTTCTTGGGTAGCTTTGAAAATTGGGTTGAGCAAATATTCTGTTAGTGGGATGGATTGTGAAGGACCTGCCTAGTATGGGCCAACAGGCCTGCTGCAGTGTTCCTCCTTTCTTATGTTCTTATGTTCTTAAACTTATCTAACTTGAATCCATTATTGCGGGTTCTCTCTTGGAGAGAACCAAGACCTTGTCTTGTGGCCTTGTTAAGGCCACAAGACACGATAACGTAGTAATTCTAGGGGACTTTAACTTTAGTCAGATTGATTGGAATTTCATGACAGGGAATTTAGAATCTAACGACTTTTTAGAAGTAGTTCAGGATTGTTTTTGAAGCAGTTTGTAACAGAACCTACAAGGGAAATAACCTACTTGACTTGGTTCTGGCAAGCAAGGAAACCCTTGTTAATAATTTAGAAATTACAGAGGAACTCGGCTCAAGCGACCACAAGTCAATTACCTTTAGCATTGAATGGATGTATGATAGTAGGGATAATTCAGTAATGGTCCCAGATTTTCGCTTAGCAGATTATAATGGACTTAGAGAACACTTATCAACTGTGGACTGGGGTGAAGAAGAGAGGTATCAATATGACAGTTTTCTTAACACTATACAGGCTGTCCAAAGAACATTTATCCCGTATAAAGAAATTAGATCAAGTAGAAATGACCCAAAATGGATGAATAATAGGCTCAAATATCTTTTAGGGCAGAAGAAAGGAATTTATAGGCGCATAAAAAGAGGTGAGGGTCATCTTATAAATCAGTATACTGACATTAAGAGGGACGTTAAAAAGGGAATAAGAAAATCTAAACGGGACTATGAAATTAAAGTTGCTAGGGATTCAAAAACTAACCCAAAAAGTTTTTTCCAGGTTTATAGAACAAAAGTTAGGGATAAGATAGGTCAAATATTCTGTTAGTGGGACGGATTGTGAAGGACCTGCCTAGTATGGGCCAACAGGCCTGCTGCAGTGTTCCTCCTTTCTTATGTTCTTATGTTCTTATGTTCTTATATCCCCTTTGTTAATACCCATTTTCCACTTGTATACCTCGATCATGTCTCCCCTCATTCTACGTCTTACAAGTGAATGTAATTTTAGGGTCTTCAATCTTTCTTCGTAAGGAAGATTTCTAATGCTATGTATTAATTTAGTCATTCTACGCTGAATGTTTTCTAACGAATTTATGTCCATTCTGTAATATGGAGACCAGAACTGAGCTGCGTAATCTAGGTGAGGCCTTACTAATGATGTATAAAGCTGTAATATAACCTCTGGACTTCTGTTGCTAACACTTCTTGATATAAATCCCAGTAATCTATTTGCCTTATTACGTACGCTTAGGCATTGCTGTCTTGGTTTAAGGTTGCTGCTTACCATCACCCCAAGTCCTTCTCCAATCTGTATGGCTAAGTTCTACGTTATTTAACTTATAAGTGCTTGGGTTATGGACACTCCCGAGCTTCAGAACCTTGCATTTATCTACATTGAACTGCATCTGCCACTTTTCTGACCACGAATTAAGTTTGTCTAAATCTTCCTGAAGTTCTATGACATCTATGTTTGAATCAATTATCCTACCTATCTTCGTGTCGTCGGCGAATTTGCTCATATCACTAGTAATTCCCTCATCAAGGTCATTGATATATATTATAAATAACAATGGGCCTAAGACTGATCCCTGTGGAACACCACTTGTTACAAGTCCCCATTCGGATTTAACCCCATTTATGCACACTCTCTGCTTCCTATTGGTGAGCCATGACTCGATCCATGACAGCACTTTTCCCCCAATGCCATGAGCTGCCACTTTCTTTAACAGTCTCTGGTGCGGTACTCTATCAAAAGCCTTACTAAAGTTTAAATAAACAATATCGAATTCTTTATCGTGATCAACAGCCTCAAAAGCTTTACTGAAGAAGGTTAATAAATTAGATAGGCAGGAACGGCCCCTCGTGAATCCATGCTGGGTATCATTAATCAAATTATGGTTATCTAGATGGCTTCTAATAATATCAGCTATAATTGACTCTAGTAATTTGCCTACAATTGAGGTCAGGCTTATTGGGCGGTAGTTTGACGGTAGTGACTTGTCCCCTGCTTTAAAAATAGGAATTACATTAGCCATCTTCCACATATCAGACACTACACCTGTTTGAAGAGATAAATTAAAAATGTTAGATATTGGTTCACAGAGTTCCATTTTGCATTCCTTAAGAACCCTTGCAAAAAGCTCATCAGGACCCGGCGATTTATTTTGTTTCAGTCGGTTCACCTTAAAAAATAATTCAAAAAGCCAATTATAACAAATAAAACCACGGTGCTGGTGGGGATTGAGTCAGTGCAATCGTGTCATCACGATTTTGTGAGTTACAACAAACCGAAACAATAATAAATGGAATATAAGGTAAAAGATCTGGAGCACGAACAGAAAACGGGCTACTTACTAGAAAAAAAAAACTTAATTCCTCTTTCTTTTAAACATAAACAGATAGTGTAAGTTTGACTTAAACTGTTCCAGTGTTGTTTAAGCAGCTCAGGGCTTAGCAATAAGAGGGAAAAAAATCGTCTAAATGAGTTTATTCTGTCAATATTAAATTTAAGATATATGCTGAAAATTTCCGGAAATTAAAAAAATTGGATCTTTAGCGATTATGCAAAGCTTAACAGATTAATCCAAAAGAAATAAAGCAAACTCTTTGTTCTTAATAAAGTATATAAGCACAGATAACCTTAGATAATTATGAAAAGAATCAGTAAATAAAGAAAAATATATCAATAACCTATATGGTTCATCTTCCGTCAAAAAAAATTATTTGTGCAGTAATATCAGGTCATGTTGAGTTTGTTTTAATTAATAAATACATTTTGAACATATTATAAAGCATAAATAAATATATATTATAAATAATTGAACAAAAGTACGCACACACACATACATTATGTATATTATATATATATATATATATATATATATATATATATATATATATATATATATATATATATATATATATATATATATATATATATATATATATATATATATATATATGCAAAAGATCACAGTAAACAGGTGATATCAAAATATACAAGACAACCACTATGAAAAAATAGAGGAATTCCAAGCGCTTCATAAAAAGTAGTTTTGAAAATAATATGAATATTTCTTTTGGTTTATATAAATTGGAGTCATTTAAAATTAATCAAATTTGGGAAGAATTTAATGATAAATTGGACTAATTTTAATTCTTGGGAAGAGTTTCAGGTCCTTTCTTATGTTCCTCTTCACAGAGTCGGGCGATGATATATAAATATATATATATACGTATATATATATATATATATATATATATATATATATATATATATATATATATATATATATATATATATATATATATATATATATATATATAAAACCGAAGTGTGTCAGTAATGTCTGTAATATTTCTGGCATTTTTTTTTTGCTAATGTGAAATTTGTAAATAGTGTTTTAAGAAAATAAGAACATAAGAAAGAAGCAACACTGCAGCAGGCCTACTGGCCTATGCGAGGTAGGTCCAAGTCTCTAACAGCTTAAGCCAATGCCCCGACCCAGCCAGGTCAGGTTACATTCACTTAAGGAAGTAGCACTGCATCTGACCTAGTAGCACAAGCTAGTCAGGATCAACTCACACCCAACCGCACCCAGTCATATAATTATCTAGCCGACCACTTGGTCAGCTGACCACCTGGTCAGGTCACTTCCACTTAAGGAATTATTACGGCTACTGACCTGGTAGTACAAGCTAGTCAGGTCCAAACTCACACCCATCCACACCCACCCATGTATTTATCTAACCTATCTTTAAAACTACACAACGTCTTAGCATCTATGACGGTTCTCGGGAGTTTGTTCCACTCATCCACAACTCTATTACCAAACCAATGCTTTCCTATATCCTTCCTGAATCTGAACTTTTCCAACTTGAAACCATTGCTGCGAGTCCTGTCTTGGCTGGATATTTTCAGCACGCTATTTACATCCTCTTTATTTATTCCTGTTTTCCATTTATACACCTCAATTATATCCCCCCTAATTCTACGCCTTTCTTGAGAGTGCAGATTCAAGGCCCTCAGTCTATCCTCATAGGGAAGATTTCTGATACATGGGATCAACTTTGTCATCCTCCTTTGTACGTTTTCCAGTGCATTTATATCCATTCTGTAATATTCTGTATTATTTTGTATCTTACTTTGTGAAGTTAATTCCTCGGTTTCTTTCCACTCTTCGTGTGCTTGATAGCATAAACTTTCACTTTTTTAATTAATTGGGTACGTTATATGGTACGTCATCTTTGTACCCCATAAACTAGCAGGTAAATTACACTAGCCAACATAATTCAACATTTTATCCAGCTCAGAAACCAATTTGGGTGTTTCCAAGTAACTCTGATGCGCTGATAACACAGTTGTTTAGTCTCTGTCATTTAAGTCTTGTTTGAAATCTCATAATCAATATTTTAGTTATCTAAGGTTGAATAATCACATGATGTACGTTGCCTAACAGTCATCTGTATTATATTATGCATAGATATTGAGTGTGGTGCATGCGATGACAAAGCCAAATTATGTATACCCAAAATACCAAATTTCCATACGGTCGTAAAAATATATTTACATCACAGGTTTCAGGCTTTCTCTCATGTGTTGAGTATCTCTCTGGCGCACCAGTGTCGAGCAGTAGTCGACCGTCACACTGAACCTCAGTTTTCCCCTGGTGTCTCTTCTTCATGATAGTTATGTCTTGGTGATATCGTTCACCGTGGGGTTCTAATTCACAAAAACTGTACGTTCGGAGCAAGACTAAGTTCAGACTGGAATTCAGCGTCCCAAAATTAGTTAGAAATACATGTTTTTAAACGTGATCTGGAACTTTTGTTGGCCAGTGTTATTTGCTCCCTTCATCTGAAGCATCATCGAATTGTTTCACTGAGCGCAGCATCTGTTTCCTTCATGGGATAGCACATCAGGTTCCTTCGCTGGGTCTTCACTGCGCTCCTTCACAGAGTAAAACATCTGCTCACCTTTACTGGGTTGCATCCCTTCACCGAGTACCACATCAAGTTCCTTCTTCGGCTCCCTTCAACGGGTATGTTCTTCACTGTTAACTCAAACTTTCTAGATGTATTTATAGGTAATCAGGTCGCAGAAAGAGATTCAATTATCCACCACTAATTGTATTTAACTTGTTACATAAAATATGATGACATAATAACATAATAATCCTCTGGTAAAAATACAGGCATGAATGTGATGAGTAGATACGAAGAGAAAGATAAGTGTCCTAGCCATCGCCTAGTGATGAGTTCTTAAAAATAAAACAAAAAGTTCGATTCTGACTTTCGCTAAAGGCTGTCTTGGGAACGGCTCGATATCTTGTCATCCGTCTTGTATTATCCGTTATTACACGTTCCCACGCCCTCCCTCAGGCTACTGGACCTGATTCTCTTATGGATATGCATACCTCTCTTCTCTACCTCGTAGCTTCTGCTGATGTTGGCCTCATACTGCAGCCGAAATATGGTTGTATTTTCCTGCAGTTTACTTTCCTTGTTCCATGTACGTACGTTTGTACCAG
This sequence comes from Cherax destructor, assembly GCA_009830355.1. Lineage (NCBI taxonomy): Eukaryota > Metazoa > Arthropoda > Malacostraca > Decapoda > Parastacidae > Cherax > Cherax destructor. The sequence goes on along the minus strand of WNWK01008250.1, from coordinate 49,891 downwards.
ACAAGTTTGAGAGAATAATTGGTGACTTACGGTGGGAGAGAATTTTTGTCGCTGCTCTCAAGAAAAGTGTTTATTCAACGTGTATTTAAACATTTGTACAATATTATTCTCCATTGTTCATTCTGGCTAAATACCCTATATGTTTATTACTTGAACTAAATCAAAGTAATTGGTTTCGTTGGACTGGAGTAATATGCTTATAATTTATAAACCTTGTTCATTATATTTGACTGGATAACATCAAAGCATTTTCTTAATCACTGTTTTTATGATTACTGCAATTAAATATATTAGTTCCAACAAATATAAAGGTATTTATGGCGAAGTTAATTGCCGTAATTATATACTGCAATTGAACACTGAATCAGCCTCGCCCTTCTACATCAAATCTAAATGTCGGGTTGGCAAATGAGTTCAGATTTTCCTCCGCTCGGGGCCCATTACTGGAGAAGGGCACTTCAATGTTCTCTGCTACGGGCAGGGAACCTCCCGACTCCCCACAAGATGCACGATGCTGTGAACCTTTGCAGCCAAACGATTTGTCATTTGTGTCACATTCCATAGTCTTAATGTCATCGTGTACAGAGCTTCCCCAAGAGTATAGAGTGTCCGTCGAACCTGTTTTGGGCTTCGCTGCTAAACGTTCCACATTAGTGCAGAAACTTAATTTCCCAGAGAAACTGTCTAAGCTGGAGCCTCTGTCTGAGACAATGTCACTTGGCTGCGTATCTCTCGATATGGTCTTGGATTTCTCTCTAGGAGTCCGTTTATCCCCACAAGAGTCTTCTGCCTTACGACGGAAGGTGCTGTCTGTGGTGTCTGCTGTGTTCTGAGGCCAAGTGTTCTTTGCGTCTTTCGTGAATGACCCGTGGCCTTCAACCACGACACAAGAAACCTTTGCTTTGCGTGAAAGACACTTTCGCCGACTGAAGGAAATTTTTATAGCCTCTCGAATAGGTTTGCTGCATAAGATATACATGTAGAAGTTGAGCGCATGATTTAGTATTTCCAAGTCATTTGAGACGGCCCTAAAGACTTCGAACGTCAGCCGAGTAGCAAGGACTTCGGTGTATATTGCATTACAAATTCCTGAAGGCACCAAGGTAATAAAGAAGGATATCATGACCGCTGTCAGCAAGCTAATCAGGTGGTGTTCCTCTCGACGTCGACTTTCCGCCGCTAAAATATCTAAAGAGAGAGGCTCGTTTCTCGTCATGTTATCTTTCATCTTGCGTATCCTTACGAATTCCTTAAGAATGAGAGTGTTCAGTACCAGGAGAACGATTATCGGTATAAATGTTACTAATGTTTGCCTTAACCAAGTGTAGGCGATGTAAAAAGGATTTTTCCGCATTTCTAAGGCTATACAAGCTACCCACCACGTCCCGTTGTGGGGTGCCTCAAGCATGAATGACTCGCATTCGTCGTATGGTTTAGGTTCCTTGAGGAAACATGTTGGCAGCCACACAACCACCGAAGTAACAACTGAACCAACGATCCCCGCGCGGGCGTAGCGACTCGTGTGAATTCGTTTGAAGTCTGTTGGTCGACACACAGAGAAGAACCTGTCTATAGTCACACACAGGACGATAAGGACAGACGAACTCATGGGGATGTTGGTGAAGAAGATCTCCCAGTAGGAGTACCAGACAGCCAAAGAATAGTGGTGAGTGCCGCCCGTCAGGATATGCTGAATGACTGAGATACAGAACAGCAATGAGAGGAAGTCACTGATCGCCAGCGCTAGGAAATACGTGTAGGTCACACCTGAAAACGAAGGGAGATGTGTTAGTCATGAGCTGTGATGAGCCTCCTTTAGCTACACATGAATTAATGGAAATATTGCTTATCACATTGTAAAATCCTAACTAATAAAAATAATTATATAATTGGATATGGTGAGAATTGTGAATAAAATTTTGTACAGGGAAAATCTTGCCATAGTGGGATGCAACAAGACAGCATCTTATAAGGCGAGCAAGAGCACTATTGCAGTTTAATAAATGATACACACACAGGAGACAGAAGCTTGAAACGACATTTCGGGCCGACTTGGCCCATTGACTAGACACACACACGAAGGTTAAGGAGCCAGTATATACAGGAGAGGACAGGGAGGGGATAAAGTAGTAGTGGTACCTCTACCACTGCTTCTTCACTTCCTTTCTTCTTCCTCCTCTCTTTGTCCCGTTCCTGTCCTCCTATCCTATGTATACTGGCTTCCTCCCCTTCATGTGTTAGTGTGACTTGTCAATGGTTCAAGTCGGACCGAAACGTCGTTATAATTATGCTTGTGTCTTCTACGTGCGGGTTACTTGTGTATTGTTCCAGTCATGGTATTGTGACCTTTGTTCTTAATGAATTGGTTAGTAAAAAAAATTCCTAATGCAGTAGCTTCCTTCAGAGTACAACCAGATTGTCATGCGTGTACGAGTGTGCAACCAGGGTGTCATGCGTGTACGAGTGTACAACCAGGTTGTGATGCGTGTACGAGTGTACAACCAGGTTGTGATGCGTGTACGAGTGTGCAACCAGGGTGTCATGCGTGTACGAGTGTACAACCAGGTTGTGATGCGTGTACGAGTGTACAACCAGGTTGTGATGCGTGTACGAGTGCACAACCAGGTTGTGATGCGTGTACGAGTGCACAACCAGGTTGTGATGCGTGTACGAGTGCACAACCAGGTTGTGATGCGTGTACGAGTGTACAACCAGGTTGTGATGCGTGTACGAGTGCACAACCAGGTTGTGATGCGTGTACTTGTGCAGCGTAAAGAAGCAGCCTGCGTTGCATCATTTACCGAACCCAGATTCTATAAACATTCAGTAAAGAATAGATTTCTGAAGCAGTTGTATTTTTATAAATATAATACGTATAATAATTGTTATAGCAGACGTAGTCAAGAAAATATATTGTATACCGAAATACAGCTTTAATAATCCTTACGCAGTCATTAAGCGTTAAACCAAATAAACCAAACAACAAACCTTTGGAGCAAATGAAAAAAAAAATCGACAATTTTATGGCAATTTAGTGAGCAGGGACCCGGAAACACAATCACCCCTTAAATAGCGTGGACATGAAAATTATTGTATTTACTCTAAATAGACCATTACGGAGACAAAGATAATTACTGATGGTTGTTACGCCAGTCAGGTGTTCTATACAGCTGCCTCCAGCTTCTTCCATAGCTTTCATTACCTATGAATAAAAGGCGATTTACCAAGACAATGGAGAGGGACATATCGTATTTTTCTATGCAAATCAATCAAACCATGAGGTGTCGCAGGACTGTTAATATTGTACCTGAAGCCAGAATATGTCAAGAATAGTTACATATAGTTTTATATGCCAAGCATTTACATATATTCATGCTTAGAGTAATATATATATATATATATATATATATATATATATATATATATATATATATATATATATATATATATATATATATATATATATATATATATATATATATATATATATATATATATATATGCTAGGAATTCAAGAGCAGGCGAAATATTCACAAACACCACACACACACACACACACACATATATATATATATATATATATATATATTTTTTTTTTTTTTTTTTAACACATCGGCCGATTCCCACTAAGGCAGGGTGGCCCGAAAAAGAAAAACTTTCATCATCATTCACTCCATCACTGTCTTGCCAGAAGGGTGCTTTACACTACAGTTATAAAACTGCAACATTAACACCCCTCCTTCAGAGTGCCGGCACTGTACTTCCCATCTCCAGAACTCAAGTCCGGCCTGCCGGTTTCCCTGAATCCCTTCATAAATGTTACTTTGCTCACACTCCAACAGCACGTCAAGTATTAAAACCATATGCCTCCATTCACTCCTATCAAATACGCTCACACATGCTTGCTGGAAGTCCAAGCCCTCGCACACAAAACTTCCTTTACCCCTCCCTCCAACCTTTCCTAGGCCGACCCCTACCCCGCCTTCCCTCCACTACAGATTTATACACTCTCGAAGTCACTCTGTCTCGTTCCATTCTCTCTACATGTCCAAACCACCTCAACAACCCCTCCTCAGCTCTCTGGACAATCGTTTTGGTGATCCCGCACCTCCTCCTAATTTCCAAACTCCGAATTCTCTGCATTATATTCACACCACATTGACCTCAGACATGACATCTCCACTGCCTCCAGCCTTCTCCTCGTTGCAACATTCATCACCCATGCTTCACACCCATATAAGAGCGTTGGTATAACTATACTCTCATCATTCCCTCTTTACTTCCATGGACAAGGTTCTTTGTCTCCACAGACTCCGAAGTGCTCCACTCACCCTTTTCCCCTCATCAATTCTATGATTCACCTCATCCTTCATAGACCCATCCGCCGACATGTCCACTCCCAAATATCTGAATACATTCACCTCCTCCATACTCTCTCCCTCCAATCTGATATCCAATCTTTCGTCACCTATTCTTTTGTTATCCTCATCACCTTACTCTTTCCTATATTCACTTTCAATTTTCTTCTTTTACACACCCTACCAAATTCATCCACCAACCTCTGCAGCTTCTCTTCAGAATCTCCCAAAAGCACAGTGTCATCAGCAAAAAGCAACTGTGACAACTCCCACTTTGTATTTGCTTCTTTATCTTTTAGCCCAACACCTCTTGCCAAGACCCTCGCATTCACTTCTCTTACAACCCCATCTATAAATATATTGAACAACCACGGTGACATCACACATCCTTGTCTAAGGCCCACTTTTACTGGGAAATAGTCCCTTCCCTCCTACACACTCTAACCTGAGCCTCACTATCCTCATAAAAACTCTTCACTGCTTTCAGTAACCTTCCTCCTATTCCATACACCTGCAACATCTGCCACATTGCACCCCTATCTACCCTATCATACGCCTTTTCCAAATCCATAAATGCCACAAAAACATCTTTACCCTTATCCAAATACTGTTCACCTATATGTTTCACTGTAAACACTTGGTCTACACACCCCTACCTTTCCTAAAGCCCCTTGTTCATCTGCTATCCTGCTTTCTGTTTTACTCTTAATTCTTTCAATAATAACTCTACCATACACTTTACCAGGTACACTCAACAGACTTATTCCCCTATAATTTTTGCACTCTCTTTTGTCCCCTTTGCCTTTATACAAAGGAACAATACACGCTCTCTGCCAATCCCTAGGTACCTTACCCTCTTCCATACATTTATTAAATAATAGCACCAACCACTCCAAAATTATATCCCCACCTGCTTTTAACATTTCTATCTTTATCCCATCAATCCCAGCTGCCTTACCCCCTTTCATTCTACCCACTGCCTCACGAACTTCCCCTACACCCACAACTGGCTCTTCCACACTCCTACAAGATGTTATTCCTCCTTGCCCTACACACGAAATCACAGCTTCCCTGTCTTCATCAACATTTAACAAATCCTCAAAATATTCTCTCCATCTTCCCGATACCTCTAACTCTCCATTTAATAACTCTCCTCTCCTATTTTTAACTGTCAAATCCATTTGTTCTCTAGGCTTCCTCAACTTATTAATCTCATTCCAAAACTTTTTCTTATTTTCAACAAAATTTGCTGATAACATCTCACCCACTCTCTCATCTGCTCTCTTTTTACATTGCTTCACCACTCTTTTAACTGATCTCTGGCCGACGGAGACTCGAACCTACGAACCTCATGACAAGGTACGCAGTGCTTTACCGACCGTACCACACTGGTCCAATACCTTTGGATCCAGCTCACGCTAGACGTTGATCCAAGGCAGCCAGCTTTCAGGCAGGTGGCTTACAGCTTTTCGTCTCATCCCCTGCATGCATCGACACAACTAGAGATTTTTACAATGCTAGGAATTCGTAGGTTCGAGTCTCCGTCGGTCAGAGATCAGTGTTTGTGAATATTTCGCCTGCTCTTGCGAATTCCTAGCATTGTAAAAATCTCTAGTTGTGTCGATGCATGCAGGGGATGAGATGAAAAACTGTAAGATACCTGCCTGAAAGCTGGCTGCCTTGGATCAACGTCTAGCGTGAGCTGGATCCCAAGGTATTCATTTATGTTAATGTAAAAATGAATTATTTTGTACCAAAGGAACCTTAGAAAACTTACCTAACCTTATTATAACAAGCGCAATTTAATTTAGGGTAATCCAACTAAATATATTTTAGTTAAGTTTACAATAATTTAATAATAAACAAACAAAATGAAATATATTTTTTTCGTTAGGTTCAGAATGATTTTTGCGAAATTATTGCATACACAAATTTTCACTTGCCTTATTCGGCAAGAAGAGCGTTGCTGTTTATGCCAAAATCGCAAGTTTTACCTATTCGGCACGAATAGGTAAAAAATCGATACATGATGCAAAACAACCACGGGGGAGAGTTGAATGATAGCTCTAAGCAATCAGGAGCTTGCAATGTTGCAAAAATGAGGAGGAGGTCCAAGCTCAAGTTCTTTCACACGTCTCCGTGCGTCATCAGGAGCTATGCAATGTTGTAAAAGTAGCAACAGAAGAAATGAGGCGAAGTTTTCTCAGAGTTAGGTGGAGCGGTGACACTAGCCAGTCAGATAATGTGAGAGAACCTGGCTGGCTATATGGGATATTTGACTTACTGAAGTGTTCGTATTTTCCCTTCATTCTATTGTTAGCTTCCTCGTGTACCGATGGTAGTGTTGTGATGTTTTCACCTCGACCGCTTTTCAGATGTAATTTATCCTCATTACTCATCCATCAGTCATGCCTAGTGTGGACCAGTAGGCTTGCCGCAGTGTTCCTCTGTTCTTATGTACTATTACGTCAGCTATTATTGCCGTTTCCTTAACTATTACTACACTGATGGTACATGGCCCACACTTGTACATCCTTAACAATAATAATAATAATTTTATTTTTTATGATACATGTTTGTACAGAGGAGTGTAAAATTCGTTTGCGCAGCAGACTTTTTTCAGTCGAATATAAAGGTGTCTAATACCATCGCTGGAATTGAGACATAGAAGTATTTCAATAAACAAAATGATATTTTAGCCAAAATCCTGAAGCTCTTTTTTTGTCAAGAAGCTCAGCCATGTCTCACGTAAACTTCCCAATGCGATAATGAACCCAAGCAATTCGACGACATTCGAGGATGTTTTATAGACGTTCTGAAGACGTAATGAAGTCGTTGTAGGACGGTCTAAAGGCGTTCTAAAAATAATTTTAAAATCGTCCTAACGATGTTTTACTTTCTGAAGGTGTTCAAACTCAACGTTCTTCAGTGGCTATCAAAATCCCCAGATGTCAATTTATCTTTGCTATAGAGGTTTTGAAATGAGTGATTATTATTCCTCTTGAAAATATGTTGAACCTCTTGTCAAACTACGTAAAGTTTCTCCCCATAACATTAATGGCGTAAAACACCTGCAACTTAGTGAATAAGACACATGCACAACATATGGTGTTATCTTTATTCCGAAGACGTTCCGCCATCTCATAACGACACTGGCAAAATGTTCTCAGAATAAAGATACCTAAGTGCTACATATGTGTCTTTTTTTTCCTCCATGTTAAATAAAAAAGAAACTATTTTTCTGGATATGAATATATATAAACCTCTCGTAAGTTCTCGTAATCAAACATATGAATATATTTTTATAGACTGTTTCGTTATTTCCTCTCGATTCAGCACTAATAGTTTAAAATTACCAACAGCTCGTCTCTAATGGCCCTCATACCCAGACATTCTTTGGGAAGGCCACTCATTTAGTAACAATTTTTTTTTCAATCAAATATTCCATATAATATTTGCCATCTCTTTCTTGACAAATATTGCTCGTACCGGCTCTTCCGGCTCTTCCCTTAATTATTTTTATTGATCATATATAAGTTTCTATGTCATATTTTGCTTATTGTTACCGGTGATCCAGTCTCTCTTTACACCTCTCCGCACACCGATGTAATCACCTTCAGCACTACAAGGTGCTTTTCTCCCGTCATCATTTCGAGGCCATCACTCTGCAGCACCAGAAAGTGTTTTCTTCCTCCCGGCGCGTCGAAACCATCATTCTTTAGAGTTTGACCGTATTTTCCTCCTTCCCACACGACGAAGCCATCATTCTTCAGTGTTAGAACGTGTTTTCCTCCTTCCAATACAACGAAGTCATCACTCTTCAGCATGAAAACGTATTTTTCTCCTCATGCATTGAAGTCATCACTTTTCAGCACGAGAACGCATTTTTTCTCCTTATACAACGAAGTCATCACTCTTCAGCACGAGAACTTATTATTCGCCTTATACAGCGTAGTCATCACTCTTCAGCATGAGAACGGGATTGCTTCCACTCCACACATCGAAGTTATCACTCCTCAGCGCGAAAATATTAAAGCCATTAATCTTGGTGGCTTTAATGCACACCATAAAGAATTGCTGAACTTTTAATTTACAGCTCCAGGTGGTGAAATAGCCCCACTCCTTTTATATTGTTAATGATCTCGAATAAGTTATTAGACTATGCCAGGCCCTCTTGACTTCTTCATAACTCTTATTACCTCCTTATTGATACTACTAGTCGTAAACCTTTTTTTTTTTTGTCTCTTTATCCTAGATATCTGATTGCAATTAGATCTCTACCAGAAAAAGTTGTCTAAGGTAAACACAAATCAACTTACCGAACTTACTGAAATTTTTAAAATGACTTTTAATGAGTTTAATCTTTTTTTTTTTTTTTGATGCCTCCATAAGTGCTGGGTATAATACTGAGGTTCTCAGTGGGAGGATGAAGGCATCCTTTATCATGTCTATTAAAACCGCATCTCATGCCAAACCTACTTTTCGGTCTACCAAGTTCATTTCTTTAAAAATGACATCTTATGCCATTTCTTTAAACTTTAAGCATCGCCAATGATCTTTTAAGAACATATTTCCAGGAAGTTCTATGCGAGCTCTTTTTTCTCTTATGTCATTAAGAATGTATTGATGTGTTTCTCTCCTATAATTCAATGCTGTTCTCTACCCTGTGACCTGCAGGATTTATATTCAATATAATTCTATTATTCCTGTTCGTCCCGACGTTCCTCTCAATCATATTATTCATATACTTATCGGAAGAAATTCCCCCCCCCCTTTTTTTATTTAAAATGTATTTGTCTGTGTCTGCAATCGTAAGATTGCATTTGAGTTTTTTTGTTATGGAATAGGTCATAACAAATGCATATTCAGTAATAAAAGGAATTTAGAAAATTATCCACAACATTAGCTGCTTTCCGAGAAGACTCGCGTTCAGAAGTGTTGTGTTTACACGATATCTCTACACACGTCTTTAGTACGACTGAATTTAAAGTGTTTAGTATCTAAAAGCTCCACCTACGCTACTAGCAGGACCAAATTTGAGGTGTAAGAAATCTAGAATATAAGTCTACATACGTCTCTTTGAAGAATGGATTTAAGATGTTTAGATATCTAATAGACAAGTGCACATGCGTCTCTTGCAGGACTGGCTTCGAGATTTTAGACAACTTAATAACTACACATACGTCTCTGGAAGGACTGAAATTCTGAGGTGTCAGGGATGATACATATCAACATTCTCTTTTTCCCTCTTCTTGGAAGGAAACATTATCCCAGACGATTCCAAGACAGCGAGAAAAATCTAATTCCTCGCTGGGTAATAATTACTAATTCCTTCCTGGGTAATAAAGACGGGCATTCAATGAGCGTGTGGCTAAAGTGTGGCATCTGCTTTATATGCTTTATGTGGAACGCTAAATCCACGTGGATCATACAGAGCAAGAAGTCATGGAGGCTCGATCCTCTGTCCGTTAAGCGACAGACAGTTTCGCTCCCTAACTGCACTCGTATATTGAGCAAACTTTTACACATTAACAAAATACAACCTAAGATTATTTGTCTAATTAAGCTTCAGGTTTTATGTCATTATCGACCATAAATTATTCCACAGGCAATAATTAATTCCAGTAACTAATTAATCATTTATACGTAAATAACGTTCAGGCTGACATGGCCCATCAGGCCCTAATTAGTCATCGTATCCTTATTAGTCACCCAGCTTAATTAACTTTAGGCTCTAATTAATTATCAAATAAAAAAATCAAGTTCATTTAATCATCGAATCAAATGAATAATTAAGGTGTAAGTACTGAAGCTTAATCATCGAGCACTGATTAGTCATTAAGCTATTTTTTTTAATTATCAAACCAAATTAATCATTCCCCCCTAATTGGTAGCTAAGACTAATTAAACTAAGCTCCAGCCATCCTCCTTTTCGTCGCAGGGATAGAAATCTATCCTTCTTAAGAATAAGTAACAATACTCACCAGAAATCTGCATTCAGGAGAGGAATCTCATGACGACGTTTCGGTGCGTCCTGGACTATCGTCAAGTCAATTGTGATTTGACAGTGATCCAGGACGGACCGAGACGTCGTCATTACGGTACTGTGACTTTTTTTTTTTTAAGGAGAAGTATCTCCATTTTGTGAGGCCAAGTTAAATCCATCTGGGAGCAGCAGCAGCAACAGCAGCAGCAACAGCAGCAGCAACAGCAGCAGCAGCAGCAACAGCAGCAGCAACAGCAGCTGCAGCCGCCGCCGCCGCCTACACACAGTAACGAGAAAAAGTAGCAGGTACAGAACAGGCTTTTATTTTGAGAACGTTTCGCCCTGCGTAGAACTTTATCAACTCTCGTGATAAATGGAATTTGACTTGATAAAGTTCAGCATACGTTAACACAGTGAACAATTACATTGCATGAGCATCTTTTCTTCATTACAAGCTGGAAAACATTTAATGAAAAAATAGGGAAAATATTTTAAGAAAACAGTTAAGAGAAGAAAACGCCTATGGCAAAGGTAACTAGGCTGGTAAAGAAGGTTTTTCAAGTATTCCATTTCATTGTTCTCTGTTATAATAGATTACGGTCTAAGCATCCTTCTCTGCCCTAATGATGGAGAAACTCACCTTCTCCGGCCTGCCTACCTGGTGATAGAGAAGGCACTCCTTACCTCGAAACTGTGGCAGTCTCAAGATGATTATGGTGAGCAGGTTGCCCACCATCCCCACCAAGACTATGAGAGGAGCGATGATTCCATAGGCAGCGTTCCGGACATCTTCCACCCGGGGATCCAGAGTGACGTTCCTGGGGGTTAAGGTCCTCCATTTCTGCACTTCTCGTGCAGGCTCGAAGAAGTCTGCCGTAACGCGAGGAAACACACGCAGAAGGAAGTTAACTAGCAGTACCCCCTAAAGTATTTTGTGACTGGGTAGCATCACTGTTATGATCGTAAATGTTACTGATTTGCAAATAAGTAAAAATATTTTGTTTATTATACGTACTCCCCAGATTTTGAAAATATAATATCCCCAGAGTTAATAAATGTAATGGTAATATTTGACACATGATATCCTTACCGTCTCGAACAAAAATAAAAAAAATTGGACATCTATTCCGTTGGAACTATGGAAAAAGATGAAAAGAAAATTATTTGAAATGTTTTTCTTCCAAATTCTCACTCAAATCCTGAAAACAAATAATTCTTCCTGGAGAAATTTAATCAGCTCAACTCACTCTGATTACTGACGGATGCTGCTGCATAAAATAAAATAAAAGTTTGTTTATACTTTACACGTACAGCGTTGACTTGTGTAATAAGATTAATTGATTTGTGAAAATCCAATTAACCTTTACCTGTAATCACCTCCCGTCATCACCTTACCTGTAATCACCTTACATGTTTAATAACCTCATTATTGATTTATATACCCGTTTTATCTCTTGCACTGTATTCGACCTTGGCTTCCATTAATATAACCTATGTATTACTTACGCAATTTTCTCATGACAACATAAGACTAATTAGACTAAAATACTCAAACATCCATGCATTTTACAAACATCTGCACCTATAAATATCTGTACATTTCATAAATATCAACATATGTCATAATCATTGATATATTTCACAAGCATCTGCACATTCCGATTGTTCTATGCTCTATTACGCAGTCATTAACATGCAAATATAAATGTTCATTGTGCATTATGTAAAAAAAATAACCTGGATTAAGTTTATTTTAAATGTGTAGAAGAAATCTTGAAAACAAATAAAAATTTATATTGAACACAAACTAAAAAAAAAGTTCGACTTGAACACGAAACGCGAGTTCATCTTGAAGAGAAACCCCAACCTCGTCTTGAACACAATGAACACAGAGCACACAATAGCGCGGGATACGGTAGCGTACTGCCGACACCAATAAAGGAAAGATAGGAGTGTGGAGCAAGCTTTCCTTCTCAGGAATCTCGCTCTTTGTAGAGGTTTATAAAGTCTTGCGGCCCTTGTTCACTCTGCCACAGCCAAGTAACTTCACGACACGTACCTTACCCACAAACATACTATCCCTCCTCCCCCTCACGACACGTACCTTACCCACCATCATACTATCCCTCCTCCCCCCTCACGACACGTACCTTACCCACCATCATACTATCCCTCCTCCCCCCTCACGACACGTACCTTACCCACAAACATACTATCCCCCCTCCCCCCTCCGTAACAGAAATTTATTATTTATGCAAAATTTACAGTGAAGCAATCGTAACTTCAGTCGTTTGCAGTGGCAAGTGAAAAAAAAGTCGTTCTGTAATATAACTCTACGTAATGAAACCAAAAATTATCAACACCATGGATTAAAATATAAAATATATGCTCGTAAAATATATGCTTATAAAGTATATGCTTTTTTTTTTTAAGTGCAACGCACACTAGCAGAATACTCATTGAAGAAGACTTAATTGGCAAACTTTCTTAGCAAACATTTTACACACATGAACTATGCTGGTGCCTAGCTTTTATAATTACAGAGTGCAGCACGTACCCAAAATCAGCATAGTGGAGAGGAAATGTTTCGTAGAAACTTCAGATGGTGAACGTCGTGTAGTTTGCTGGGAGGCTGAAATGTCAAGACTACATCATTATCTCCAGGACGACCGATGCTCGATGTGTCTTCAGCGGCTGTAGGGAAACAAAGCAATTATTAGCTAATAAAACTACGACAAAAAGGTTATTATATGTTTTTGTTTCTATGCAAGTACTTGTAATTAATGTTATCTTTCTTCTGTTCGTGATATTGGTGGCGTTAGGCTTCGAAATCAGTTTGAAGAGCCAACATATATAAATGATAAACACAGTTTCAAACTTTAATGAACCTTTTCAGGTTCATTTAGACCTAGAAATCCAAGCCGAGGACTGTATGATCGCTCGTATCCGGTGACGATTAATATTCTCTACCTATCCCATATATGTTGTATCTAAAGTGAAGATTAGGTCCAGTCTAGCTGGTTTATCCCCTCCTCTCCTTTCTGACATGTCACTGACGTGTTGACTCATAAAGGTCTTCATCACTAGTTCCACAATATTCCCAACTTCCCACTTATTGGGATTTAACCAAAAACAGCCATTTTTTTCTGCCTATATGTGTGCTCTTTGTATCTACAAATGGTACAGGTAGGTCCGGCATTAATACAAAAGTTTAAACAGAGTTCATCCGAGCAGAGGTAAGGTTGGTGGTCATTCCCCAGACCGAGGGTTGGTACGCAGTCTCCTTCCTCATTACCTACGACATATATTAACCATGTTTGTCTTGCCAAGGTCACGTTCTCTACCTCCTGTTGTCAGCTGGTCTCATGGGAATAATTTATCACTGGCCATTCGGCTCGAATTCTATCAACATTTAACTAAATGAGGAATACTATGTAGTGTACGTCTCTCTCTCTCTCTCTCTCTCTCTCTCTCTCTCTCTCTCTCTCTCTCTCTCTCTCTCTCTCTCTCTCTCTCTCTCTCTCTCTCTCTCTCTCTCAGCCTGAGATTATTTCAGGTGAAACTCATATAAATTGCTCCTAAACTGAATTTTCATAGATAATAAAAAAACATGAATTAATAGCTAATGCAGAAGAATACTTTAATCCCTCCCAAATATTAATACAAAATACGGGGTGTTTTAAAGTGACGGACCCAATTTGAAAGGAGTTTGCTTTGAAACTGGGTCCATCGTTTTGAAACACCCTGTATTACTACCAAAATATACTAAATATTATAATAAATGCTTTTCAAGATATTATTTACCATGTTTCATTTGTTTATGCTAGAAATGAATTTTACTTTCTAGTATTTAATAAATATTAGAAGAATTAGATATTTACATCACTCAAAGGATGAGAATTGACGTGATGACATGTGAATTAATTAATCTTATTGCATTTATAATTTTGGTGACATCATTGATAATTGAATCAGTAAATTATGTTTTAATGAGGCGGTGATTGTTATCAAATGAACCTAATTCCTCAGAAATGTTTAGATTTATTCATGCAAATAATAGCAACCCGACACACACATCGTACTCTTGGCACCACCAACCTGGGAGTGTTACCCCTACCCTGGGAGAGAAGGAACTCCCTGTCCTACCCTGGGAGAGAAGGAACTCCTTGCCCTACCCTGGGAGAGAAAGAACTCCCTGTCCTACGCTGGGAGAGAAGGAACTCCCTGTCCTACCCTGGGAGAGAAGGAACTCCCTGCCCTACCTTGGGAGAGAAAGAACTCACTGTCCTACGCTGGGAGAGAAGGAACTCCCTGTCCTACCCTGGGAGAGAAGGAACTCCCTGTCCTACCCTGGGAGAGAAGGAACTCCCTGCCCTACCCTGGGAGAGAAGGAACTCCCTGCCCTACCCTGGGAGAAAAGGAACTCCCTGCCCTACCCTGGGAGATAAGGAACTCCCTGTCCTACCCTGGGAGAGAAGGAACTCCCTGCCCTACCCTGGGAGATAAGGAACTCCCTGCCCTACCCTGGGAGAGAAGGAACTCCCTGCCCTACCCTGGGAGAGAAGGAATTCCCTGTCCTACCCTGGGAGAGAAGGAACTCCCTGCCCTACCTTGGGAGAGAAAGAACTCCCTGTCCTACGCTGGGAGAGAAGGAACTCCCTGTCCTACCCTGGGAGAGAAGGAACTCCCTGTCCTACCCTGGGAGAGAAGGAACTCCCTGCCCTACCCTGGGAGAGAAGGAACTCCCTGCCCTACCCTGGGAGAGAAGGAACTCCCTGCCCTACCCTGGGAGATAAGGAACTCCCTGTCCTACCCTGGGAGAGAAGGAACTCCCTGCCCTACCCTGGGAGAGAAGGAACTCCCTGCCCTACCCTGGGAGAGAAGGAACTCCCTGCCCTACTTTGGGAGAGAAGGAATTCCGTGTCCTTTCCTGGGAGAGAACGGACTCCCTGCCCTACCCTGGGAGAGAAGGAATTCCCTGTCCTACCCTGGGAGAGAAGGAACTCCCTGTCCTACCCTGGGAGAGAAGGAACTCCCTGTCCTACCCTGGGAGAGAAAGAACTCCCTGTCCTACCCTGGGAGAGAAGGAACTCCCTGCCCTACCCTAGGAGAGAAGGAATTCTCTGTCCTACCCTGGGAGAGAAGGAACTCCCTGTCCTACCCTGGGAGAGAAGGAACTCCCTGTCCTACCCTGAGAGAGAAAGAACTCCCTGTCCTACCCTGGGAGAGAAGGAACTCCCTGTCCTACCCTGGGAGAGAAGGATTTCACTGTCCTACCTTGGGAGAGAAGGAGCTCCCTACCCTACCCTAAGAGAGAAGGAACTCCCTGCCCTACCCTGGGAGAGAATGAATTCTCTGTCCTACCCTGGGAGAGAAGGAACTCCCTGTCCTACCCTGGGAGAGAAGGAACTCCCTGTCCTATCCTGGGAGAGAAGGATTTCCCTGTTCTACCCTGGGAGAGAGGACTCCCTCTCTCTCTGCCCTCGGACTAGAAACGAGAGAAAGATAATTCGATTTAACAAAAAAAAATCTTAAACGTGAAACACAATTCATAATAAATCGAAACACAAGCTTTCCAATTCCACAGGAAACTGTCTTGCTTATAAAGCTAAGTATGAACTGTTCCGTACATAGATGGTGATCGCCAGGATAAACAGACAGATTTAACTTTTTTAATACAAGTTTGTGTGGTATAACGACTGTTAATTTTAAAACTAAACAAATTCTCTTTAATTATCTATTAGGCAGTCATTACTCGGTGTTACTAGAGCTTGTTACTTAATTGATCTAAATGCAGACGAAATAAATACATTTTAATGGGTTACAAACAGAGAATTGAAACTGGTTGGGCTTGTAAAAGACTGCCTAGCAGTTCCCGGTAGACGTAGTGTAATACTAGTTTGTTATGTTCTTTATCAGGGATCATCTACAGACTGAGAGACGAGGAGCTACAAGGTAAGACTCTAGAGTTCGACAATGTGTCGTAAGATTGTCCTGTATTATCATCTAGTAAGATCCCTCGACGGGTGATGATGTTAAATAATTCGTATTAACAACAAGAACCATCAACGTTTATCAAACATTCATCAAAATTCTCATGTGTACTTTAGAGCAACGGATCATCGGGATAATACAATCACTGAAACATTGATCAACAGTTAGATTGGATCCGAAGAGATTAACCTGACTTAATACAACATTAAAGTGGCTCTTAAAAACAGTGGAAAATATGCTATCAATAAAGATAATTCGTAGGACATTGATTATAAAAATATATGAATTGTTACGCACAACAGATAAAATAATATTTATGGAAACTTTTTTTTTTCTGGTTCAATAGAACACTCTTCAAAACATGTTGGTTACAAATAATGGAAAATAGTCCAACAAATATAAACGCATTTTGATATGTAAATAAATAAATTAGGGATATATATTTACATAATAAGGTGACCTTATTCATGCCAGTGTGTGTATATATATCTCTTACTCCAGGAAACTATTATTTTTCCCTGGCAATCACGAAGTTTTTATTATGTCTGAAGAGCATTTGTATTCCTCAGATATGTTTGGTTACCCCAACACAAGCTTTTGTTAGACAAACTCTGATTGCTTGCAGTAAACTTTTGCAGCAATCAATCAGTTTACTCGGTGCGAGACTTGCAACATCGACTAGCAGCGTCGCCAGGGTGAACGAAAGAGCAACATGGACTAGCTCCACCAAGGTGAAGGAAAAAACAGCATTGACTAGCTCTACCAGGGTGAAGGAAAGAACAGCATGGACTAGCTCTACCAGGGAGAAGGAAAGAACAACATGGACTAGCTCCACCAAGGTGAAGGAAAGAACAGCATGGACTAGCTCCACCGAGGTGAAGGAAAGAACAGCATGGACTAGCTCCACCAAGGTGAAGGAAAGAACAGCATGGACTAGCTCCACCAGGGTGAAGGAAAGAACAGCATGGACTAGCTCTACCAGGGTGAAGGGAAAAACAGAATGGACTAGCTCTACCAGGGTGAAGGAAAGAACAGCATGGACTAGCTCCACCAAGGTGAAGGAAAGAACAGCATGGACTAGCTCCACCAGGGTGAAGGAAAGAGCAACATGGACTAGCTATAGCAGGGTGAAGGGAAAAATAACATGGACTAGCTCTACCAGGGTGAAGGAAAGAACAACATGGACTAGCTCCACCAAGGTGAAGGAAAGAACAGCATGGACTAGCTCCACCAGGGTGAAGGGAAGAACAGCATGGACTAGCTTCACCAGGGTGAAGGAAAGAACAGCATGGACTAGCTCCACCAAGGTGAAGGAAAGAACAGCATGGACTAGCTCCACCAGGGTGAAGGAAAGAACAGCATGGACTAGCTCCACCAAGGTGAAGGAAAGAACAGCATGGACTAGCTCCACCAGGGTGAAGGAAAGAACAGCATGGACTAGCTCCACCAGGGTGAAGGAAAGAACAGCATGGACTAGCTCCACCAGAGTGAAGGAAAGAACAACATGGACTAGCTCCACAAAAGTGAAGGAAAGAACAGCATGGACTAGCTCCACCAGGGTGAAAGAAAGAACAGCATGGACTAGCTCCACAAGGGTGAAGGAAAGAGCATCATGGACTAGTTCTACCAGGGTGAAGGAGAGAGCAATGTGGACTAGTTCTACCAGTGTGAAGAAGAGAGCAACATGGACTAGCTCCACCAGGGTGAAGGAAAGAGCAACATGGACTAGCTCCACCAAGCTGTAGGAAAGAACAGCATGGACTAGCTCCACCAAGGTGAAGGAAAGAACAGCATGGACTAGCTCCACCAAAGTTGAAAGAAAGAACAGCATGGACTAGCTCCACCAGGGTGAAAGAAAGAACAGCATGGACTAGCTCCACCAGGGTGAAGGAAAGAACAGCATGGACTAGCTCCACCAGGGCGAAGGAAAGAGCAACATGGACTAGCTCCACCAGGGTGAAGGAAAGAGCAACATGGACTAGCTCCACCAAGCTGTAGGAAAGAACAGCATGGACTAGCTCCACCAAGGTGAAGGAAAGAACAGCATGGACTAGCTCCACAAAGGTGAAGGAAAGAACAGCATGGACTAGCTCCACCAAGGTGAAAGAAAGAACAGCATGGACTAGCTCCATCAGGGTGAAAGAAAGAACAGCATGGACTAGCTACACCATGGTGAAATAAAGAACAGCATGGACTAGCTCCACCAAGGTGAAGGAAAGAACAGCATGGACTAGCTCCACCAAGGTGAAGGAAAGAACAGCATGGACTAGCTCCACCAGGATGAAGGAAAGAACAGCATGCACTGCTCCAACAGGGTGAAGGAAAGAACAACATGGACTAGCTCCACCAAGGTGAAGGAAAGAACAGCATGGACTAGCTCCACCAAGGTGAAGGAAAGAACAGCATGGACTAGCTCCACCAAGGTGAAGGAAAGAACAGCATGGACTAGCTCCACCAAGGTGAAGGAAAGAACAGCATGGACTGCTCCACCAGGGTGAAGGAAAGAACAACATGGACTAGCTCCACCAATGTGAAGGAAAGAACAGCATGGACTAGCTCCACAAGGGTGAAGGAAAGAGCAACATGGACTAGTTCTACCAGGGTGAAGGAAAGAACAGCATGGACTAGCTCCACCAAAGGTGAAAGAAAGAACAGCATGGACTAGCTCCACCAGGGTGAAAGAAAGAACAGCATGGACTAGCTCCACAAGGGTGAAGGAAAGAGCATCATGGACTAGTTCTACCAGGGTGAAGGAGAGAGCAATGTGGACTAGCTCTACCAGGGTGAAGAAGAGAAAAGAGCTAGGAAGAGTAATACGAGTGAGCAATGATGATGTCAATACACATAGATGAAAAACTATCTGTCACCTTGTAGCTGGCTGATTAGTTTTCTAGGTTTATAGCTTGTGTGCATATAATGAGAAGTACACACCTCTTCTAGTTTTAATCAGATGCATTACAATTGCATTTCATTTGCTTCTAGCTAGCTGACTCTCTGTCTGTGGGTTTAAAGAACTTTTTTGACACAATATGAAATTTCTCATCCATAAGGTTCTCTGTAAAGTACGAAGTATTCAAGAGTACATCATGTTTACCAGGTTCTTTCTTTAATAATATGACAAAAGATGACAAGGAAAGTTCTTAACGAACCACTGTTCTATATCCGCAGTACAGGAAGAAATAGTACTTTGCACTGATGCGTGTTTTGACCAACAGAAGTTAACTGAAATCGCTGAAAGGACCCATTTTATTTGGATATCCAATTTGCCACACGAAACTTATGTGATTAGTTATGGGATTTATTACAGATAAAGTGAGATTCAAGGAATCGTTAGGAAGACAAGAATAACCCCCCAAGGAACCCAGATCTACGATTACAGTGTACTAATATCCGGCCCTTATGACTTCTTTCGACTACTTTATTGTTATTCTGATGGATTCCCCGCCCCCGTGTCCGACCTGTGAAGGTTATTGAAGTAACTTTAGGGAAAACAGTGTTGATTATGGTAAGTTTTATTTTCGTGAAACTTTACTTCATCGACGTCAATAACCCAGTTGTAATCCCTGATAACAGACGTTGTCAGAAAATCCTTACAAGACATCTCATGATAAGATCATTGATTAATGGGTTCAAACGTCTTACGAATAACACAAATATTAAAAAAAATATTTTAAAAAAATACTGTAGATTTCCACTTTTATAAACTGAATGAGCGTTGGCAAGAAGAATGTAAAAAAAAAGAAGGAAATGAGAGAGAGAGAGAAAAAAAAACATAAAATAGCTTGGAACCCGGAAATTTATAAGAGCTCTCAAGAACACCGGAAATTTATCATTCTGGAAGCAATCAGGGGAAGATTTACTCTCCTTTGATTTAATGATTGCCTATCATATCAAAGGCAACTTGTTCTGAGTCAAGGCCTTCTTTAACCATAGCCTTGCAAGATTAAAGACTGGGATCGTTTCTGAGTATTTAAAAAGGTGAAGTCATTAGAGGGGTGACCCGTATCTTTGTGGTCAGAGAGTTCGGTACACAAACTTACGGGAATTGAGTTCAATCTTGGGGATCTCCCTGTATGGTTCATGCTTTGACAGAGACTGAAACAGTATTGTACACCCACCTTGGTTGTTAATCTCATTGTCTGATGCATGGTTAGACAGAAGTGGACAGGGTATCGTACAGTCCAGTTTATTCTTGATCTCGAGGACGTTATAAACAAGGACGAAAATATCCTCAGAAAAGTTTTAACGACAGAGGAAAAGGGAGGAAATAAATATGGTAGTTCATACGATCCAAGGGCAAGTCGGTCACTGAGAGTCTCCACCGTGCACGACACTTAGGAAAACACGACACATGGGATGACAGGGGAACGTTGGAAGACGACAGATCTAGGAGTCTCTAGAGTGTTGTCAACCAGAAGGTTTTATCACGATCCAAACATCCGCTGCTGCGGTGCTTATCACACAACACTCCTCCACCACCACTAACACTCCTCCACCACCACTAACACTCTCCTCCACCACCACTAACACTCTCCTTCACCACCACTAACACTCTCCTTCACCACCACTAACACTCCACCACCACTAACACTCCTCCACCACCACTAACACTCCTCCACCACCACTAACACTCCTCCACCACCACTAACACTCTCCTTCACCACCAACACTCCTCCACAACGAACACTCCTCCTCCACAACTAACACTCTCCTCCACCACTAACACTCCTCCACTACCACTAACACTCCTCCTCCACCACCACCACCAGTTCCCTCAAACATAATAAGCCCCTCATAACTCATTACTCTCCTTCTCTAACTGATAAATAATGGTATTTTTACGTGTATAAAGACGGCGGTGTAATAAAGGGTGTTGACGCGAGGTTCAGCTTGAATGATAATGAAGGTAATACTATGTGAAGTTCTCACTACTAGCAGTGCTTTTGAAAGACTTGAAAGAGATGTTGTAGACGCTGGTGGAGGAGTGTGCAAGGGCGGGTGCAAAAGAAGTTTAAAATGAACAGTGAAAGCGAACGACGAAAGGAAAGAATGAAAGTGGGTGTATGTAAGAGAAAGGCGATGAGATGTTAAATTAAATGTATGACATTAGAATAAAAAGTGATAAAATTCGGATGTTTGGGGGTGGATGTATCAACAGATGTTACGAAAAAGTGAGGTGAGTCACGGAATGGATGACGGGGATGAAATCAGCAATAGTCTCCAAGATTTTGTGGACGCAAAATTAGTTTAATGGAAGCAAACGGAGAAATGTGAAAATAAGGGAGTGATGCCTTTTTCTATTTTTATGACGAGTTAGGTTCCTTGGTCTCCAATATCATGTTCAAGACCTGATGGGAGAGAGAAAAAAGGTAATATACAATTCTTAGATGTACTGATCATTAAGAAAAACTCAGCTTCAAAATATATAGGAAAAACATGCAAGTTAGAAGCTGAAAATAAGTACTTCTTATTGTCTGTTTTTTTTTTTTTAAGGCAAAATCTATTTGAAGTTCCCACTTTTCAGAAAAGAAATATTTAGATATCGAACATAATCAACTGAACAAGGAAGGATATCACAACTGGTTGATCTCTAATGACTTAAATCCAAAGTAAAGAGTTTAATCGATACTTCTCAGGGTCACATACTAACCCATAACGAGACAATAAACCAAAAAATGGTACTGTATATCAGGGAGGCCACCTTCAGCATATTCAGTAAATGTATATGAAATTTTTTTTGGGAAAGAGTATAACCAATAATATATAGAACAAACAGGTAGAAATATCATTACTAATGTCAGATATACACAAAACATTTTTGCATTTTCCAGCATTTTCAGCGCCATAATATTAACCAGAAAGCTGTTTCGTCATTAATTTGGAAAAACGACAGAAATAAGGCCAAAGGGAACTGGATCCCACACCTATCCTTGTTCTAAGGTGAACCATCAATGCTCACGACATTGATCATGTTGCCTGATTTGATTCACATTGCCTGACTCAGATTATATAAATTGACTAAGGTTATATTACTTTCTTTTGTATACATACTTTATCTCTTGCGAGGTTGAAATTTACCCGTAGGTACGTTGGTGTCGACGCCTTAATTAATATTGTTACTAGCTGGAATTTTATTAGGTAAACCTTCATAAGCAATGGAAATTTCATTTCAATTTTCTTTGTAATTCCTCCCAGTGAATATTTAGTACACAGACTACACCTAGAATGACACTCAAAGAAAAAAAAATGCAGAAAAATCGTCCAGGTGTCCTCAGAAAATAAGTAAAATAATTATGAACAAATTAATATCAGAGAAAAAGTACTCTAGAAAGCACAGCGATATTTTAATTAACTCATAAGGATTATGCAAGAAATCACAATAAAACGAGTGAGTGCACACATGAAAAATATCACAGTGAAAACAGGCAATAAAACCTGAGAGCTTTCATGGGCTTACACACATCTTTAGAGAATATTTGTGTGTGTAAACACATATCTGAAGATATGTGGATAAGCACCTGAAGGCGTTCAGGCTTTATTTTTTATTTTCACTGCAGTGTTTTTTCTTGTAAGGATTGTGATGAAGTACACCCTGGACACGTTCGTAGGGACCTAGAAACTAGGACTTCGTGAAGTATAAAATGTTAGTCGGTTATTCGAGTATCTTTCTCATAGCTTTTTGGGGAATAATTATAGAATTATCGCAGTTTAATCTGATAATAATTTATCCCTCACATGTGTAATTAAAAACATATGAGAGGAATAGCTTATCAGAGTCACAAGATAATTCTATAATTAGTTTCCAGAAAAAATATAAAAAAATAATTGAATCGAATCTTATACAGATTATGTTCAAAAGTAATATTTTCCCCTGATGAGTGGTTACGGGATGCGTAGATATGTTGTGGTTGACGCCTCTAGCTTACCCTGCCACTCCCTCTGCCTGACGAGTGATTAAGTATAAACAACAGCTTCATTTACCATTCATACTCTGTGGAAAGTCTTTTTCGAAGATCCAAGTATTTAGTTTGTCAAGGTTCTTGCAAACCTACACAACAGACTTCAAAACAGTGATGTACATATTAAGACCTCTTACGTTCATCTGTAGGGAGGGAGAGGATACTTGGAATGTCAGAAGACACGGGAAGATTTCTTCCGATGTAGGTCTTAGTCAAATGATAACTTAGTGGAGCATTTGGTCGTTTGGCGGAGGTCTTCTGCTGGCTTACTGATCCACACTATAAAAGTAAACCATCACATCACATCATGAAATGTGATATTTATGTTTTCCCACGAAATGTGAAAACAAACAAGGGCCCCTTTCTCATTTTTCCGACCTTTGATCAAGGCCTCCCCTCCCACCTTGTTTACCGGTACACCTCGCAAACAGTCAGTATCTCATTGTATGAAATAACGTTTTTTCTCACCTGTCATCTGAGAGTGTTGACTCCTTTCCAAAGACAGCCAAGAGCTGAGACAGAGCCACGGTGGTCTCCCTCGCCGTCTGCTGCCTCAGTAACTAATGTAAACAAGACGGACACATTACTGACATATCCTCCAGGTGCCGACGAGTGCTGACGTCCTCATGTTTTTTACACAAGACTGTCTTTCTCTGCTCAGCATTATTGGTTGTCGTTATAAAGCACCTCTAAAGCAGCTTTCAAAACAAACAAGAACTGATCAGCGAATCGTTGAGAATAAGTAACTTGGTTATATGATAGTACATTATCTTTCAAAGCTCATTTAACTTACGATATATTTTGATACAAGGAGATAAGGAGTGATAAGAGGAGAGTCTACCTAGAGTCACCTGTTTCGTCGAGTGTCTAAAGTTTCCTCTCTCTGTTTGCCTTAACTTGTTTCTCGTTTTTTTTCTGTTTAGCCTCTCTCCTTCCATTCTATCTCTGCACTTTTTTTTTGTATACACTTTCACTTATCTACTTTATATTTTTTTATATCATATTATATATATATATATATATATATATATATATATATATATATATATATATATATATATATATATATATATATATATATATATATATATATATATATATATATTGCACCGTCGTATGTCCTCGAATCACGGTACAGCATCTTCCTCTGCTGGATGCATGATCTTTGTAGGATTGGATGGTCCAGTGGGTTAGAGCTTCGTGAATTTTCGCTCACCATGAGGCGGGCTTAAACAACACGGGTTCGATCCCCCGTCTAGTCGTATTGTTGTTATTGATATGCAATAATAATAATAGTAATATCTTTATTTGCTACAAGTACATGTACAAGGTATACAGGCCTAGCTGACATCAATGACATAGTAATTCTACGCCTTTCCAGAGAGTGCAGATTCAGGGCTCTCACTCTATCTATTTGGTTATGCAGAACATTTCGGGAAACTTAGGTTAGTTTTGTCCCCCAGGATGCTACCCACACCAGTCGACTAAAACCCAGTACCTACTCAGTGCTAGATGAACAGGGACAGCAGGTGTCTTAAGAAAACACGCCCAATATTCCCACCCGTACCGAGGATCAAACCACGGACACTCTATGTGTGAGTGAAGTGCATACATACATACATACATACATACAATCATACATGCATACATATATACATACATACATACATACATACATACATACATACATACATACATACATACATACATACATACATACATACATACATACATACATACATACATTCATACATACATACATACATACATGTTTTACGAAACACATTGAGCAAGTTTAATTGTCGGGTACACGAGTCGTATTTAAAAAAAAAAAAAGCTCCTGCATAAACTTCAGGAGTATTCTGTGATAAAAGTTTAGAACAAAGCTGTACGGAATAATTTGAATATAATGAATCTAAAAATGACTTGCTTCCATGTTGAATTTGAGGTCTGTTGCCCCTTAATTTCTAAAATAGAACTAAATGATCGATATTAACTATAATTATATATAATACTGATGTCATATTTTTTTTTGGTAAGTCACTTGTAAAGAAAACCTCATAGTAAAGTTTTATTTTCAGCGAAGATCTATTGTCTTAAAGTTATGTGTGATTATTTGCCCTAATGGCCGTCCCTTTAAGCGTGGTGCCTTGATGTCGGCAATGGGCTCTTGTTTAAGGGAACTGGAGCTCTTGTTTCCTTCACTGAATCAAATCTAATTAAATATAATTACCTTTTGTCATGCGAGGTTCTCATGGTGGTGATCAATACTGTACAAAGTTCTGAGGTTCATGAAGGCTGACCTGCGGTTCGCCAGCCTCGCGTGCACTGCACACGTTATGTAACTGAAGTGTACTCTCCGGCGACATCTTCAGTGTGATGTGCACTCGCAGAACCCTCTCTTTCATTGATATTTTTGTTGAATTATTCCTCATATCAGCACCACCTCTCCAGATAACCATCCCCTTCTCCGATCTGCTTGACCTTGCCAATGTTCTGATTTGTTCAACCTTAACAAACATTTCTAATTTTAATCTAAATATCTTAATGATGATACATGACGGTACCTCAACAATTAATTCATGAGCTTTCATTATTGAGTGACTCATGGTGAATGTATTCATCAGCATTTTAATTGCACTTGTGGCACTGCGCAGTCCTCCAGTCTAACGCTCACTTGTTCGACCAGTCTAACAACCCGTCTAAGCCCTCCTGGAGTCTGTCCACCTCGTTCAATGCTCACATATTTTTTTGTCATTATTTCTACATCGATTCTTTCTGACAGAAGAATAAGAAAGCCAGAAACAAATGTAGCTCTTCCACTGATGCTTATCTAGCCTGATGTCTCCTCTTGTATTATTCTGCTGTTCTTTTAGTTCGTGCATCAGGTTCCTTTGTGAGAGTATGTCACATGATTTCTTACAATCCAAGGATATGTTATCTGTCCATCCCATTCTATCTCGCTTTATTTCTGTGACTGGCAAGAATTCTAGCAGGTATGTATGACAAGATTTCCCATACCTGAAACCATACTAATTATCTATTAATAACCTCCTTTCCAAGTGCTCTAACATTGATCTTCCTGACAATCTTTCTAGAACTTTCTAGAACCTGCAGGTCAGTGCCTCCTGTCTAGCCCCAAGTTTAAATATAGATACCACATAACCAGCTTTCCAGTTTTCTGTCCTGTGTTGCATCTAATAATTTGCTGAAGATATTTGCAATAGGCTTGCATAGAATTCCGACCTACCTCTCGGTTCCCATGGATATGTGTTACCTGGCTTCATGGTTTTGCGTCCAGCACGTTCAATACCATCAACACACACTCATTGGTAGTGCGTATAGAGGCATATCGAGTTACTCAGTAAACCAATTAAGAACACACACTAAAAACTTCAGTAACATTATCGCAACTGTAAAAATCTCGATTCTTGGAATTTTATGTGGATGAATGGAAGCCAGGTTAAACAGATCAAGGTAAAGTGGAAAAAAATGCATTGTAACGTACGCCACGACTCGCTCAACCGGTATAGATGAGAAGGGATGGAGGCTCGATTCTCCGTCCACTAATCGCATTCCGGTTTCTGACCAGTCGGATTGTTTGTGATAAAGGTATGGTGAACATACTATGTACAGATATATTAAAGTCTGAAATTTAAATCAAAATGAAGTGTTTAAATCTGCTTTAACAGGTACTATTAAAACCCATTTTACTTACGTAAATTCTCTTTAAGATGACACAGATATTCATATTAAGAATCCAGGAAAGAAGGGACTCACAGCTAAGGACCAAGAATCCTGAAACACTACTTATATAAAAAGCAATCAGTGTATTGAACTATTCCTAGCAAAAGATTGTTATTAATAATAATATTATCAATTTAACTATTATTAATATTACTAATTTAATTATTATCATGGTCTGGGAGCGAGCCGCGGGGGCGTTGACCCCCGCAACACTGCAGATAGACAGAGTCCAGGTAGCTTCAGTTACGTTGTATTTGTTCAGAAGAAAAAAATAGAACCTGGCTTACTTTTTTTTATGTTGATATTGATTATATGCAGAAACAATAGAATACAAATATTAACTCAAATTACTTATATATGCTGAAAATAGTTACATTGTTTGACCTTACCTGGAG
Organism: Cherax destructor; assembly: GCA_009830355.1. Lineage (NCBI taxonomy): Eukaryota > Metazoa > Arthropoda > Malacostraca > Decapoda > Parastacidae > Cherax > Cherax destructor. The sequence continues at coordinate 22,452 of WNWK01008250.1, read as the reverse complement.
TTTACCTGGAGAGGGTTTCGGGGGTCAACGCCCCCGCAGCTCGGTCTGAGATCAGGCCTCGTGGTGGATCAGGGTCTGATCAACCAGGCTGTTACTGCTGGCCGCACGCAAACTGACGTACGAACCACAGTCTGGTTGGTCAGGTACTGACTTTAGATGCCTGTCCAGTGCCTTCTTGAAGACAGCCAGGGGTCTATTGGTAATCCCCCTTATGTATGCTGGGAGGCAGTTGAACAGTCTTGGGCCCCGCACACTTATGGTGCTGTCTCTCAGTGTACTCGTGGCACCCCTGCTTTTCATTGGGGAAATGATGCATCTCCTTGCCGAGTCTTTTGCTTTCATAAGGAGTGATTTTCGTGTGCAAGTTTGGTACTAATCCCTCTAGGATTTTCCAAGTGTATATTATATTAGTATCATGTATCTCTCTCGCCTGCGTTCCAGGGAATACAAATCAAGGGATTTCAACCGTTTCCAGTAATTTAAGTGATTTATCGTACTTATGTGTGCATTGAAAGTTCTTTGTATACTCTCCAGGTCAGCAATTTCGCCTGCCATGAAGGTAGCAGTTAGTGTACAGCAGTATTCCAGCCTTGAAAGAAAAAGCGATTTGAAGAGAATCGTCATGGGCTTGGTGTCCCTAGTTTTGAAGGTTTTCATTATCCATCCTAACATTTTTCTAGCATATGCGGTGGATACATTGTTGTGGTCTTTGAAAGTGAGATCCTCTGACATTATCACTCCCAGGTCCTTCACATTACTTTTTCGCTCTATTGTATGGTTAGAATTTGTTGTATACAGTACAGTTTTAATTTCCTCAAGTTTTCCATATCTGAGTAGTTTAAATTTCTATTCATTGAACTTCATATTGTTTTGAGTGGCCCATTTGAAGATTTGGTTGATGTCCGCTTGGAGTCTTGCGGTGTCTTTGAGGGCGGTCACTGTCATAGCAATTCGGGTGTCATCCGCAAAGGAAGAGAAGGAGCTATGGCTTACATCTGTCTATGTCAGATATGAGGATGAAGAATAGGATCGGAGCGAGTACTGTGCCTTGGGGAACAGCTTTTCACCGTAGCTAACTCGGACTTTACTTTGTGTTCTATTTGTTAGGAAATTATAGATCCATCTTCCAACTTTTCCTCTTATTCCTTTATCACGCATTTTGTACACTATTACACTGTGATCACACTTGTCGAAGGGGGTCAACATCCCCGCGGCCAGGTCCACGACCAGGCCTCGCAGTGGATCAGGGCCTGATCATCCAGGCTGTTACTGCCGGCCGAAGTCTGATGACATCCTAAATTTATTCAGTTATCCTGGGTTGCTAACCCTCCAGGTCAAACAAAAGTCCTCCTCCTCCTCCTCCTTATTCTTCTTCTTCTTCTTCTTCTTCTTCTTCTTCTTCTTCTTCTTCTTCTTCTTCTTCTTCTTCTTCTTCTTCTTCTTCTTCTTCTTCTTCTTCTTCTTCTTCTTCGTCGTTGTCGTCGTCGTCGATATTATGGCTGGTTTGTTGGTTAATGAGGTTTGAAGCCTATCGACTGCACTAGGGACATTATGGCTGCACGGCAACCTTCTCACCACCAGACAAGAATACGAGAGAGGCGAAAGAGATACATGATAATATACACTTGGAAGGTCGTGGAGGGATTGGTACCAAACCTGTACAAGAAAATCACTCCATATGAAAGCAAAAGACTCGGCAGGAGATGCAACATTTCCCCGATGAAAAGTAGGGGCGCCACGAGTACACTGAGAGACAACACCATAGTGTCCGTGGCCCAAGACTGTTCAACTGCCTCCCAGCATACATTAGGGGGATTACCAATAGACCCCTGGCTGTCTTCAATAAGGCACTGGACAGGCACCTAAAGTCAGTACCTGACCAACCGGACTGTGGTTTGTACGTTAGTTTGCGTGCGGCCGACAGTAACAGCCTGGTTGATCAGACCCTGATCCACCATGAGGCCTGGTCTCAGATCTGGCCGCGGGGGCGTTGACCCCCGAAACCCTCTCCAGGTAAACTCCAGGTAATCCCTAAAAGAGGGATTATAGAGTAAACACTCAACATACATACGCTGAGAGAAATACAACTATCAGTGTATGTATACATCTTGTGTGTACCCACTGCATCTGTGTGCCCTTAAGATTATTGTAAGAAAAAAGAATTGTGTTATGTATCTAAAGTCTAAATAAAAACTTAGTCACTTCGTATAAAGCTGCCTTTAAGAAATAAACAACAAAGAAACAAGTAGAAGGTCATTTGGTATGTATGATTGTGAGGTACAGTAGACGGAGAAAACTTTACATTACGATAAAATGTCCGCTACCTGGTCATACGTCTGGTCAATAAAAACATCCCAGGTGTTGCACATATGTCCTATCGCACTTGTTAGCGATATGGCATAGGTGTTGGCTATTAGTCAACACACACCCGACCAACAGCCTTGTGCAGACAAGGCCCAGGAATCTTGCGTTCCCTTGAATTTTGTTTGCCCAGGAATCTTGCATGTCCTGGAATCTTGTGTGCTCTGGAATATTGCGTGCCCTGGAAGTAAGTACACTAAGTAAATACAGTAAGTAAATTCAGTAAGTAAATTCACTATGTAAATACAGTAAGTAAGTAAGTACAGTAAATAAGTACGTGGGTGAAAATGTAAGTAAGGTTTATTTAGGACCCCCAATGGAAATAAGTCACTCTGTCTGACTTTTTTGGGTTATCCTAGGTTCTCTACACATATGCTGCTATGTATGATAATGTATGTAAATGTATTTGTGTATACCTGAATAAACTTACTTACTTACTAGGTTTTTAATACATAACAAAAAAAAATATCTTTTTACACTTGTTTTGGGCACATAAAATGTACATGACGCATATATAGCCTAGTTGACCCCAATCAAGTGAGCGTCACAGCTTTCCCTTTCGATCCCCTGATCTTTTTCCATAGGATGCTACCCATAGCCGTAAAGTACGCAACCAGGTACCTATTTACAGCCAGGTGAACATGGACAGCAGGTGGTGGTAGGTCCCTCCCCCAACACGTCCCAGTAAGTAAGTAAGTTTATTCAGGTATACACAAATACATTTACATAGATTATCATACATAGCAGCATATGTGTAGAAAACCTAGGATAACCCAAAAATGTCAGAGTGACTTATTTCCATTGGGGATTGATCCCTGCTCGTTCGGTTGTGATCCGACATAATAATGCACTTTTTTTTCCTCGCATATTATTGTGAGTTACAGTTTTAGTAAGAGCAATGTATAAGTATGTCCCGTTGATCTTGTACAGAGATAAAAACTATTGTTGATTAACTAGATTTAGTTTCCCATTCTTATAATAGAATACGTTTTCTGAAACGGCAGCAGCAAACTATTGGCAACAGAAAACTTATATCATGAAGAAGGTCTACAGTAAACATTCATCAAAAATTAAAAACAATCAACTTTATTTTTGTTAATTAAATATGATTTTATGGCCGAGTCAGGAACGTGGAGATATTGCAACTACATATCTCAAGCTCGAGTCCTCACCAACCCATTATGAAAAAAGTGTAAATATCATTATGGAAGGGTGTCCTGTAGGTCGGTTGTTAGCACACTCAGCTCACACATTGAGGTCCGTGGTTCGATTCCCTGTACGGGTGGAAACATTAGGGTGTGTTTCCATAAGATAACTACCTGCTGTCCCTGTTCACCTAGCAGTGTGTAGGTACCTGAGTGTTAGCCGACTGGTGTGGGTCGCATCCTGAGGACAAAACTAACCTAAATTTTTCAAAATGCTCTCTGTGGAAACTTGTGAGATGCCCACTCTGGCAATCACTGTTGGCACAGATAACACAAGACTCTTTTGTCCTGTCCTCACAAGCACCGTATGAGTACACTTCTTTGGAAAAGTTCACTGACTAACAGGAAATTCATGCCTTTGACCATGCTCAAACTAGAAGTTTTTTTTTTATTATTTTTATTTAAAAGTCATTATGCACAAATAATACATTACAATAGTATATGTACTATGAAAATCCAAAAGAACAACAACAACTAACCAAAAACAGCCACATAGGAAAAGTCTATGCACATGTAACTGATTAATACATACCATGAAATACCAATTGTCTTCCCTACAAACCCTCCCCCCACTACATAAACCCCATGTTCATGATCAAGGGTTCAAAACAATGTACATACAAATCCAGAATGTAACACATTGAGCCATGTCCATCATCAACAAACCTTTACCAATACATACCCTAGAAATGCCATCACATATATTGACTTTCTAGGGGACCAATGATATTTCCAAAACATGATTTTTCTTACGTACTGTCTATACACAAAACAAAACATATAATAGTCAATAATGAATGCACACATGTACATTCCAATATGTACAAGTTATAATAAATATATGTACCCCCTTCGCCTGAAACCACTTTCCTCTAGCATTGTAGTGGGTACATAAATTACAACTATTATGGTAGAATCCCTACCGACACCCCAACAAATTATGTACAACATGAAAGGTAACAACGTCTACACACGTAGACGTATCAATAATAACACTAAGAACCACTGAACAGCACCACACACAAGAATGACATATTACATACAATACATAAATATGGCTCACATAATACAACACACAAATATTAAGTAAAACATTACACATCTTCAAGAAACACCAAGTACACGAATGCCAGAAACATTCGTATTCCTCATATCAAAGTCATCACAATTACATACAAATTTAGACTTTAAAAACTGCCGCAACAAACCCATCATCTAACAAAACCCCTAATCGTGCACAGATATCCCATAGTAACACCACCGTAACTCTCTGTTTTTCATAACATTGATATGACATCAGATGCACATATGCAACCACTCATAATGCACTCCATCATCCCATTCCATAGGAACGCTGCTATACCGTATTTAAACAACCTCCTTACACGAAGTGAAATGCACAGGACAGGACAAACCCTCACTATCCCCTTACTGACCCTCCCCCGTTTTCAACCCCATTCCTCCTTGCATACTTTCCTCTGTTCTAGTCATACGTCCCCACCCGAGTCAGGTGTTAGTAGTCCTCCGTGCTCGCTATCGGCCCCTCCTTCAAAACCCCACACACACCTCTATTTCAACTATCCCCCGAAGCATTCACCCCTGTCAGCCACCCACTCCACCTGTAGCCTGGACGCCCAGCCCCCTTGTTAGACCCCCCATAGATCCCCCATACTCATGTTCCTGTACCCCACCGCAAAAGCCGACTCCCATCCCCTACCATACACCACCCTATTCCTACACTTGGTGCGATACATGCATGCCGCCAAAGCCCTCATCCTCTCCCTGTTACTCTTCTCCCATAATCTCCATGCTCCACATATGTAATCTACCATACAATACATAATCCCCCTCCTTTCTCTATGCCCCACTCCCCCTATATCCAGGTATATTGTTCTTAGCATTGAAACGCCACCACCTCCCAACCCACGAATGATTCCACCCAACCATTCCCTCACCTTCCCCAATGCTTCGCAAAAATACACCACATGCAATGCCGACTCCATCACGCTACACTTCTCACACCTACCATTCTGCACTAAACCCATGGTGAATAGAATTGCCTGCGAAGCCACCGCTCCATGTATGAATCTGTACATATGCTCCCTGTCCCTTTCCCTCAACCTTAATTCCCTGAACCCCTCCCAAATGCTTCTCCAGTCATATGTGGGGTACACCGCCGCCCCCTCCACCACCTCTTTCCCATTCCCCACTTGTACCATTACACCTGTCCATAGTTTGTGAGGTTCCGCCATCACCATCAAATTTCTCAACATATCCCTGCAATAAGACAAGTCTTTCCCCCACCACTCCCCAACCTCCCTCAGCAACCCCCCCCTATCCTCTCCACACCTCCCCAGTACCCCCCTTCTCACCATGCATCTTCTAACAAATGCACATATAAGTCTACGCTCCACCCAAATCAACCCTAAACCTCCCCGCCTGACGCTGTTTCGCACAATTTCCTTCCTAAGCCAATGGCGCCCACCCGCCCATATGTACTGATACACCCTACCCTCCAGCTCCCTCACATCCTCTGTCCTTAATGGATACACGACTGCCAAATGCCACAATCTACTATAAACCAAGCTGTTTACAACAATCACCCTCTGGCCTAAGGTCAGGTCCCCCGCCCTCCAACTATTAATACGATCCTTCGCCCCCTACACGACCCTTTACGAATTTACTTCCCTAGCCATGACCCCCTCCCTCATGAATATGATCCCACATATTTTGACGCTATCCATGATGGGCCACCCAAACACTCGTGCCAATCTCCCGCCCACCCACGTCCCCACCTCCATCAACTTCGACTTTCCTTCATTCACCCTCATTCCCATCGCCGAACAAAACAACCTTAGAGCCTTCCCCACCCACTCTAAGTCCTTCCTACTACCCACAAGCACTGTAGTGTCATCCACATACCCCACGATGCCCGCCTGTCCTCCCACCTCCACTACCCTGTCCTTCCCTATCCCCTCCCCCACTAACAGGTGAACAGAATTTGCGACAGGGGACAACCCTGCTGCAGCCCTCTGTTCATCTTTACCACACTCCCTAACCTTCCATTCACCTGAATCCTATGCTCGCCCCCCCCATACAAAGACTGTACCCATTTAACCACTTCCCCCCCAAATCCCTGTTGTCACATAATCTCTAGCAGCACATCCCTATTCACACTGTCGTAAGCCCCCCTCCAGTCCAACGTCAACACTCCCCCCCACCTATCTATAAACCCCTTAATCCTTTCCTGCCCCCTGGTCACTCCCCTGCCCCTCTTCAATCACTCTCTCCACCACCCGTTTTAATCTGTTACCCAAAATCTTCGCGAATATTTTATAGTCAGCATTCATTAAAACATCAATGGCCTGTAATTACCGACCATGTTCCCCGCCTTCCCCTTCTTCACCAAAACCACCACCCCCATACCCATTTCCCTCCCCATCACCCCTCCCACCTTCATACAGTTCATCACCCCAGTGACACATTCCCGCAAAGCACCCCAGTTCTCCCTGTAAAATTGATTTGCAATCCTATCTATTCCTGGTGCCTTCCCTTTGCTGAGACCATCCACTGCCTCCTACACCTCATCCTCTCGTATCTCCCCCTCCACTCCCCTCCTGTCCTCCTCCCCCATCCTCTCCTTAACACCTCTCTGTAGCAACATCCCTTCCACTCCCGTTATCTCTACTTTTTCCAAATATTTGGCAAACCAATTATCAGCATACACCCCTATTGCTTCCGTACCCCTTATCCACATTCCCCTCTCATATCTCCCTAGGTTCTCATCCACCTCAAAACACTCCACTGAAATTGCCTACCTACATGCTCTGCACCTCCCCAATACATACCTTAAGGGTTTATCCCCCCACAGAACCTCCTCCAACCCCAATTTCATCCTGCAAGCCCCGAATCTTTCATTCTGAATATCCTCTAATTACTCCTTCAACTGCCTAATCTCCCCTGTCACCTTATAACCCCCTCTGTCGTGACAGTCCTGCAACAACCCCTCAATATAATTTTGCAACCCGTACCTCCATGCCACCTCCTCCCTTCCCAACCTCTGATAATACTGCCGGATGAGCTGCTTTCCCTCCTGTGCCCACCATTCCACTAAATTTTCCCCTCCCTTCTGCTTCTCTTCCCCCCCACCAGCTCACAAAAGCCTCCCTCTGCTCTACTCCCAACAACAGTCTAGTATTCAACTTCCAATAGCTTTTACACTGTTTCGCTACCCCCGACCAATCCACCTCCACCAACACTCCCCTATGGTCAGAAAACCCCACATCCACTGTACAAACCCTTCCCACCTGCACACTTCCCGAAACATATATCCTATCTAGCCTAGCCCCGTATCCCTGCCTCACAAAAGTGTGCTCACCCACACCCCCCACCCCAATAACATCCCGTAATCCATTCATATTTATAGTTAAACACTGGAAATCACTTGTGAGGGTTTGTCCTTCGACCTCGGTGGATGCTGCAATGAAGCCTTACCCTTACTACCCGCTTTATTCGTTATTTTCCCACCTCTGTCCTTCCCCTTATCCTTCATCAAGTCTAAATCCTTCCTCGCAACATCCACCAAAGGTCTTTTACACGTCCTCTGTGCAGGAGTTAGTACGTCATACGTCATCACTATCCGAAATTGTACCCGACCTCTTTTGAGTCCCGGTCACCACTTGCATACTACTCTCCTCTGTTGAGCGGTGCACCTCCACTGTCACCTGCTCAGTCTCCATGAATCCCTTCCCTGTGTCCTCCAGGACCGTAGTTTCCACCAGCTTCACTGCCTCATCCAATTCAGCACTCACCTCCCCACTTAATACAGGCAAAGGGTCCTCCAATAAGCCTTGCAACACCTCCTCCAGTGGCTCCTCCTGTCTCACGCCCTCTGCATCACCACATCCAATATTAACCGCCTTCTGCCCAGACCCCTGAGGCAATGTATGACAGCTCTCCTCAGGGCCCTCCACTATTTCACTCCACAACCTTGTACGCCTCTCCATGGCGACTGTTTCCTCGTTCTTTCGATGCTCCTCTTGTGCCATCTGCCCCCGTTGTCCTGCATCCATCCTCTGATGCGATCGCCTCATGCATTCTGCGGCTATGTGACCGTAAGCCCCACACAACCTGCACATTCTTTGTTGTCCCACATAAGTCACGTAAACTTGTGTGCGGAACTCAGGCAGGATGACATATGAGGGAATCGGTCTCCAAAGTGTCATCTTCAGTGAGAAGGACCCCTCAAACAGGCCCACCATGGGCCCCTCACTCCACGTCCCTGCTGTTACAGCATGTATCGTTCCGTAGTCACTGAAAACCTTGCTGATGTCCATCTGGTCAGACTCGAATGGCACATTCTTGATCTTAACCCAAGTGTAGGTCCTTGAAATGTCCTTCAATCTCACTTGTAGGCTGGTGCGCACAGTATACACCCGATCCTGATGCCGGTCGACCAACCTCTCATAAACATCAGCTGTAAGGAGTTTCACAAACACCCTAGTAATGCCGTTCATTGCCACGCCGTACAAATCAGTCACCTCAATGTTGTACACGTCCTTCAGGATGCCTGGAAGAACAGTGGCTGCCGTAGCAGGCTGCAGTACTCCTGTGACCATGTCGATACAGACAGTATTTACTCTTCGTCTGCCGGCCGACGCCATTGTTGACCGAAAACCAAGTTGGCTCAGAGCGTCACCAGGGGTCAGCACCAGCGCAGAGAACCACCTCACCCCACCAAGGCTGGGTGACGAGTGTGACCACAGAGTTACTTGATGTGGAGTGAGTCTACCCTAGCTAGAAATCCCCTGAACCTACACAGGTTAACTTCTATACGACTTTTCTCTCTTGGATGTCACGTACATGGGGAAATGGTTCCCGTAATCAATTATTATTGTTAGAAATCACAGCATACAGAGTAAGAGTTCCTGTGTTCATTGGGGTTTCCATAACTAATAGTTATGTACACAGAAAGATTACTAGCTTCTGGCCTAATATTCAAGGGATGATAATTATTCAGCAATCATAGTTGTTAATTACCTTGGTTTGGGCTCTTGGCCCGCTCATTATTTTCCAAAAATAATGAAGGCCGCCTGTTACTAAGAATGAAAACTGAATAATCATAGTTAATATACTTACCTGTTTTTAACTTTTAAATATAAATAATAATTATGACAAGGACCCAAGTGGAAATACGTCACTCTGTCTGACTTTTTTTCGGTTATCCTAGGTTTCTACACATATACTGCTATGTATGATATTCTATGTAATTCTGTATACCTGAATAAACTTACTCACGACAGGAGCGTGGTGTACAGACTAGATATCCAAGGTACGTCGGGGAGCCTCTACTTCTTATTCTTTGGCTGCCAGGTGGAATATTTTGTAGAACTCATAGAAGCTGAGAGCATCTATGAGTTCCGTTCCTCAGTTCTATTAATGCCAGAACAACGCTCATGCGTTCACTAACCAGCCTCCTCTACTCTACTCAAGGATGGAATTGCTAACACATCTAATCTCATTACCTAATATAACATAATACTAATGTCTACGGCTACATTAATAATTCTAATATTATCTACTAAAGATTCAGACCTACCTGAATCAATTTCAAGGCCTAAATTTATTAATTTGTACACTAATCTCGCAGTACCTGAAGATATTTTTGGTCGTAAGGGTGCGACTACGATACTAAAATATTTACATGCGACCCCTCAGTGGGAATTTTTGTTACAAATAAACAAGGGCTTTCTATATAATATTGTCATCGAAGTCAGCTAGGTCTGTATAAGTTGTATCGTGTACTTGTAGAAATAATGAGGCCTCTGAGCTCAGAGGCATCCACACCACCGTATGTTCTCGGATGACTGGTACAACATCTAGCTTGGCTGGATGCGTCATTCTTGAGAATTGTGTGGCCCCGTGGACCAGAGCGTCCTCTGTCTTTTGCTCACTATGAGGCGAGCCAAAGCAGCATGGGTTCGACTCCTTGGCTAGTCGCAGTGCTGTTATTGATCAATACCACTCGTTCGTGGGTATAATATATATATATATATATATATTATATATATTATATATTATATATATATATATATATATATATATATTATATATATTAGTACATACTGGCACCTCTGCCAGAGAGAGGCTGTGGGCATCCTGCTCTGTGGTTTTGGCACAATATCGTCCAATCAAGAACTGCTACCAGGATTACCATCAACAGGCTGGTGTGTGAATATCTGCAGCTGGTGTTGGAAAGTGCTAGTAGACTCTACATCTCCTCTCCCACTTTAGAACCAAGAAAAGTGTTGTGCATGTGAAGTCAGTGAGGGAACATAACGGTCACCTATGGGTGGGTGAGGGAAGGCCTAATGGGGGAGAAGGAGGCAGAGGGTGAGGGGTAAAACTATTTCCCCCCTTCCCCTTCCCCAAACAGGCGCGCGTGTGCTCATGTTATGATAATGAAGTGTTTGTTCACCGCGTGTATAGTGTGTATAGTGTATATAGTGTATATTGCATAGCATGTGTTTAGCATGCGCACGGTATGCGCATAGCATGTGTGGTATATAGCGGTGTGTCGGCCATACAGTGTTGTTATAGTGACGCGTCCGGCCGGCCTACCTTATCACACATCCCCCATTCCTCCCTCTCCCCCAACTGCCCACCTCAAGGACGGGAGACCCTCTGCTCAACCACCACCACCATGAACCACATTCGGTATGTGTCATGTGCCATTTTCCCTACGGCTTACCACACAGTTTGAGGTATGGCAGATGATGCAGCCAGCCAGCCACAAAGCCAGGGAAATGGTGCACCCAACAATGAAAGAAGAGGCACATGTCAGGTGTGTGGAGAGTTTCGAGCACGCAACAGAGATGGCCTTATTCGTGCACACAATGGGTGTGCAGGATCACATAGGCCCCCAGCAGAGAGCAACCCACAGCCTCCACAGGCAGATGTCAATCCCAATGCAACCTCCTCTCTTGCGAAAACCTTCTGCTGGCATTCAAATCCACTGCTAGCAGTACCCTATCCCACATTCCTAAAGCAGCTCGCCCATATGCAGCAGGGAAATTCACAGACCTTCTTAAGCAGGTGAATGGAGGCTCCACCAATTTAGAAGCCCGAGGCACCATTAAAGCATGGCGCAACCTGCTCCTGTTTGGCAATGTTTGTCTTGCAGTTCCTGAACGACGAGGCAAACTGCTAACCACTTCAGTCATCAAGGGGGTGCGCAACGACCCAAGAACAGATAATTGTGTCCCTCTGCCCCACCATCGCAGGAATCACAGAGGTAGACCAAAGAAAAATTCCACTGAAAACGAAACAAATTGCGCACAGGTTAGCAAAAAAATCGAAGTTGGCAACACAGTGGGAGCAATCAGAATAATTACAAGTGACGACACTGTAGCTCCCAAAGATGAGACCACAGCTCAAGCACTAAGAGACAAGCATCTGACAAGGGACACCATAGCCATCAACAACAACCCTGAAGGAGACCCCATCACTGAACAATTAATTTTGCCAGAATCAGAAGTGTATAAGGCGATAGTGTCATTTCCAGCAGGATCTGAGGAGGTTACACTGGAATTCGACCACAACACCTCAAAGAGATGGTAAATCCAGTACTCGGATCATCTGCATCAATTCTCCTCACCGAATTAACAACTTTTGTCAACAACTGCCTGGCTGGGCGAATCCCAGAAGAAATTAAACCTTTCTTTTTGGAGCCTCATTATGCGCTTTGAAGAAGAAGGATGGGGAATCAGACCCATTGCTGTTGGTAACACCCTTCGCCGCCTAGTTGCCAAAGCAGCAGTAAGAAACATTCGCCTAGAAGCTGCCAGTTTACTCCAGCCACACCAACTGGGCTTTGGGGACTCTCAAGGCAGTGAAGCCGCAGCTCATGCGGCAAGGGCCTACATCAGGGACCTATCAGAAGACAAGGCCGTAGTCAAACTTGACTTTAGAAATGCCTTTAATATGGTGAAGAGAGATGTGGTCTTGCCAGCGGTTCGGGATCGGTTCCCCAGTCTCTTTCCCTTCATTTCAGCTGGCTACAGCAAACCCTCGACTCTTTTGTTTGGGGAACATGAAATTCCCTCATCTGAGGGTGTTCAGCAGGGTGATCCACTCGCTCCACTTCTCTTCTGTTTGGCAGTAAGAGAACTAACTTCCAGCCTATGCAGCAAGCTCAACATCTAGTACCAGGATGATGGCACTCTGGCAGGTACTGGGGAGTCCTTGTTAGAGGACCTACAACGGGTGAAGACACAGGGAGAAGCCTTAGGACTCATCCTTAATCCCTCAAAGTGTGAAATTATCACAACAAATCAGGAAATAATCAATGCGGTGCAAACAATCCTCCCAGAAGTCACTACTACCACTCCATCCAACAGTTCCCTCCTGGGAGCACCGCTGGGTCACCACGCCATCGACACTGTCCTCAAGGACAAAGTGAATGACCTGAAAAGAATGGAGGAGAGAATAAGTGATCTTGATGCCCATGATGCCCTGTATCTCCTCACAAGGTGTCTTACTATGCCAAGACTCACTTACTTCTTGAGGTGCGCACCCTCTTTTGAAAACCCAACACTTGACGAATATGACGCACACCTGAGATCAACCTTCAAGAAGGCACTGAATCTGTCACTAGAGGATCAGCAATGGGAGCAGGCAACCCTCCCAGTGCGACTGGGAGGTATAGGGTGCGCAAAGCAAGGCAGGTAGCGTTACCTGCATTTCTGTCATCGTGTTTGGCTTCCAGTGGATTAGTCAAGAGGATTGTCCCTGAACGTTTGAGAGGTGTGGTGGGAGCTCAAGACCCCAAGTTCATTGAAGCAGCAGTGCAGTGGGACATCCTGGCAGACTCCTCCAGTAGACCAGCTCCTCCCAAAGAGCACAAACAGTCCCACTGGGACAAACCGATCATGGAAAAAGTTTCCAACACAATGCTCACCAACGCTTCAGGAAAGGACAAAGCTCGTCTCCTAGCGGTGAAGGCACCACACTCAGGAGATTTCCTTCTTGCTGTTCCCAATTCCTCTCTGGGGACTCGACTCGACCCACAGGCCATTCGGATTGGTGTTGCTCTTCGCCTAGCCGCCCCCATACTCACCGAACATAGGTGTATTTGCGGCAGGGCGACGGCTGAGAAATTCGGACTTCATGGTCTAGTGTGTCACACATCAGAAGGGAAGTATGCTAGACATGAGGAGGTCAATGACATCATAAAGAGAAGCCTCGCCACAGCCCGTTGCCCAGCTCAACGGGAACCCCAAGTGCAGAGGTCTGATGGAAGTCAAAAGCGTCCTGATGGAGCCACCATGCTACCCTGTAAGGATGGTAAGCAGATTTCTTGGGACTACACCTGTGCTGCCACATTGGCAGACACCTACCTGCCACACTCCTTAGCCGAAGGGGGTGGAGCTGCCAGCCACAGGGAGACCCAGAAGACCCGCAAATATGAAGACCTTCCCTCTTGCTATACCTTCATCCCAATAGGGTCGGAGACCCATGGAGCATGGGGCAAGTGTGCTCTAAAGTTTCTCAAGGAGCTGGGTGGAAAACTCATCATAGAAACCAAGGACCACAGGGCGACCAGCTTCCTCTTTCAGAGACTCAGTGTTGCGATCCAGAGGGGAAATGCCTGCAGTATTCTGGGCACGCGGCCCACTGCCGGGGAGTTGGACGAAGTATTTGACATGTAGCTCTGAGTTGTTATCTATGTTGTTTTACTCCCCATTGTATTTTGTCTTGAAATAAAGTTTGTATAAAAAAAAAAAAGATGGGGTGGTAGGGAAAGTGGAATATTCAAATGGCTTCAGAAAGAAATCTAAATATTCTTCCTTGAAGTCTTTTTATCCACTTCTTCGAGCCAATGGGTCCCACAATTGACACCAGAGGTGGACCCCTTATCTATATATATATATATATATATATATATATATATATATATATATATATATATATATATATATATATATATATATATATATATATATATATATATATATATGTGTGTGTGTGTGTGTGTGTGTGTGTGTGTGTGTGTGTGTGTGTGTGTGTCGTGCCGAATAAGCAAAACTTGCTATTTTGTCTTAAATAGCAACGCTCTTCTTGCCGAATAAGGCAACCGAAAATTTGTGTATGCAATAATTTCACAAAAATTATTCTGACCCTAACGAAAAAAAAATATATTTCATTGTGTTTGTTTATAATTAAATTAGTGAAAACTTATCTAAAATATATTTAGTTGGATTAGGCTAAATTAAATTGCGCTTTTTATAATAAGGCTAGGTAAGTTTTCTAAGGTTCTTTTGGTACAATTCTACAAATGAAAAAAAAAATCGTATGTAAATTTTTTAGCTTCAGATTACGAAGAATATCACGTTTTATATCAGAGACTGAAGGACATATAATGAAGATTAAATAACTTGAGACCACAAGATATATCAATTATATATCAAAGAAACAAAGGAATATAATCCTTATTTAACAGTAATCTAATCTTAAAAACAAGTTTCAAGAATGACTGACTGTGCTCCTATTATTATTATTATTATTATTAATATTATTATTATTATTATTATTATTATTATTATTATTATTATTATTATTATTATTATTATTATTATTATTATTATTATTATTATTATTATTATTATTATTATTATTTCATGTAGTGATATTTTCTAATTGCGTTAATTTTATAAAAAAAAAGGTTAATATTGGTTACCTCCTCTTTTTCAGTTTAGTTCTCGAGTTATGTTAAACCCATTTGAGTCACTCAGCTCCTGGGAAATGGGTAAAAGTGGATTCCTTGCTCAGCTCTCATACATAGAGGGTGTGTCTGTGCAGGTCCCTGGCGGTCGCTTGTGAAAAGACTTGATTTTCACAAGATGGTGGAACGGTGTAAGAGGCGGATAAATACCCAGGCTGAGGCTACACAGTGTTAGGCTACCCAGGCTGAGGCTACCATGGGTAGCCTAACCCTGGGTAGCCTAACCCTGGGTAGCCTAACCCTGGGTAGCCTCAGCCTGGGTAGCCTAACCCTGGGTACCCTCAGCATGGGTAGCCTAACCCTGGGTACCCTCAGCCTGGGTAGCCTCAGCCTGGGAAGCCTAACCTTGGGTAGCCTCAGCCTGGGTAGCCTAACCCTGGGTAGCCTCAGCCTAGGTAGCCTAACTCTGGGTAGCCTCAGGCTGGGTAGCCTCACCCTGGATAGCCTCAGTCTGGGAAGCCTAACCATGGTAACCCTGGGTAGCCAGATATTTTCCTAGTTTTCTGGATATTTTCTTAGTTCTCTGGATATTTTCCTAGTTTTCTAGATATTTTCCTAGTTTTTCTGGATATTTTCCTAGTTTTCTGGATATTTTCTTAGTTCTCTGGATATTTTCCCAGTTTTCTAGATATTTTCCAAGTTTTTCTAGATATTTTCCAAATTTTCTGGATATTTTCTTAGTTCTCTGGATGTTTTCCTAGTTTTCTAGATATTTTCCTAGGTTTTCTGGATATTTTCCTAGTTTTCTGGATATTTTCTTAGTTCTCTAGATATTTTACTAGTTTTCTAGATATTTTACTAGTTTTCTAGATATTTTCCTAGTTTTTCTGGATATTTTCCTAGTTTTCTGGATATTTTCTTAGTTATCTGGATATCTTCCTAGTTTTCTAGATATTTTCCTTCTTTTTCTGGATATTTTCTTAGTTTTCTGGATATTTTCTTAGTTCTCTGGATATTTTCCTAGTTTTCTAGATATTTTCCTTCTTTTTCTGGATATTTTCTTAGTTTTCTGGATATTTTCTTAGTTCTCTGGATATTTTCCTAGTTTTCTAGATATTTTCCTAGTTTTTCTGGATATTTTCCTAGTTTTCTGGATATTTTCTTAGTTCTCTGGATATTTTCCTAGTTTTTTAGATATTTTCCTAGTTTTTCTGGATATTTTCTTAGTTTTCTGGATATTTTCTTAGTTCTCTGGATGTTTTCCTAGTTTTCTTGATATTTTCCTAGTTTTTCTGGATATTTTCTTAGTTTTCTGGATATTTTCTTAGTTATCTGGATATTTTCCTAGTTTTCTAGATATTTTCCTAGTTTTTTGGATATTTTCTTAGTTTCCTGGATATTTTCTTTGTTCTCTGGATATTTTCCAAGTTTTCTAGATATTTTCCTAGTTTTTCTGGATATTTTCCTAGTTTTCTGGATATTTTCTTAGTTCTCTGGATATTTTCCTAGTTTTTAGATATTTTCCTAGTTTTCTGGATATTTTCTTAGTTTTCTGGATATTTTCTTAGTTCTCTGGATATTTTCTTAGTTCTCTAGATATTTTCCTAGTTTTCTAGATATTTTCCTTCTTTTTTCTGGATATTTTCTTAGTTTTCTGGATATTTTCTTAAAGTTCTCTTGATATTTTCTTAGTTTTCTAGATATTTTCCTAATTTTTCTCTATATTTTCCTAGTTTTCTGGATATTTTCTTAGTTCTCTGGATATTTTCCAAAAGTTTTCCCTAGGATTTTTTCCTAGTTTTCGGGTTTTTTTCCCTTATTTTTTCTGGATATTTTCTTAGTTCTCGGATTTTTTCCTAGTTTTTTAGATATTTTCCTAGTTTTTCGGGATTTTTTCCCTTAGTTTTTTTGGATATTTTCTTAGTTCCTGGATATTTTTTTTTCCTTTTTCAGTTTTTAGATATTTTCCTATTTTTCTATTTTTCCCCCAGTTTTCGGGAATATTTTCTTAGTTTTCGGGAAAATTTTCCCTTATTTTTTCGGGATATTTTTTTTAGTTTTCTGGATTTTTTCCCTTTATTTTTTCGGGATATTTTTTAGTTCTCTGAATATTTTTTAGTTTTCTAGATATTTTCCTTGTTTTTTTTTTTTAATTTTTTTTCCTTAGTTTTCGGGATATTTTCTTAGTTCACGGGATATTTTCAATTTTTTCTAGATATTTTCCTTTTTTTTTGGGATATTTTCTTAGTTTCCTGGAGTTTTTTCTTAGTTCTCTGGATATTTTCCTAGTTTTCTAGATTTTTCCTATTTTTTCTGGATTTTTTTCCTAGTTTCCGGGATATTTTCTTGTTTCTGGATTTTTTCCTAGTTTTTTAATATTTTCCTTTTTTTCTGGATTTTTTCCCTTGTTTTTTTTGGATATTTTTTTAAAAGTTCTTTTGATTTTTTCCCTTAGTTTTCTAGATATTTTTAATTTTTTTTAATATTTTCCTAGTTTTCGGGATTTTTTCCTTTTTTCCTAGTTTTCTAATTTTTTCCCTTAGTTTTCTGGATTTTTCCTATTTTTGGGGATTTTTTCCCAAATTTTCGGGATATTTTCCTATTTTTTTAGATTTTTTCCCTTTTTTTTTTCTGGATATTTTTTTTAGTTTTCTGGATATTTTCTTAGTTCCGGGAGGTTCCCCGGGTTTCGGGTTTTCCCGGGGTTTTTGGTACCTGGGCTGTTTTTTGCCAACCCGGGGTTTTGGTACCCGGGGTTTTGGTTTTTTACCCGGTTTTTTGGGGTTTTTGGAACCTTTTTTTAGTACCCTTTTTTTCCGGTTATTTTCCCCGGGCTGGGTACCCGGGGTTTTTGGTTTTTTCGGGTTTTTGGGGTACCCTTTTTTTTGGGGTTTTTTCCATTTTTTTGGTACCCGGGCGGGAATTTTTTACTCGGTTTTCAGTTTTGGGTACCCGGGCGGGAATTTTTTTTCCGGGTTAACCCCCGGGGTTTTGGGTTACCCGGTTTTTTGGGGCTCCCCTTTTTTTTAAGCCCCGGTTTATTTCCCGGGCAGATTTTTCCGGGTTTTACTCGAAACGGGCCCCCTGGATACCCCCGGGGTTTGGGGGGTACCCGGGCTAAAACCACCTGGATACTACCCACTGGGTACAAAGCCGGGTACCCGGGGTTTTGGGTACCAATTTTTGGTTTTTCCCCGGGCTGGGTACCCTTTTTTTTGGGTACCCGGGCGGGAATTTACCCGGGCTGGGTTTTTTCCGGGGTTTTGGTTTTTTCCTTTTTTTGAAGTACCCAAATTTTTTGGGTACTCGGGCCGGTTTTTTCCAGTTTTTGAATTTTCCTACCGGAACCCGGGGTTTTGGTACCCGGGCGGGAATTTTTTACCTTGGAAAATTTCCCGGGGTTTTTAGCCAACAACTGGGTACCCGGGGAAAGGTACCCGGGTTTTTAAAACCCCCCGGTTTAGGGTTTTTTCAGGGAAAAGGGTTTTTTCGGGGTTTTGGGTACCCGGGGTTTTTTTAAACCTGTTTTTTTGGGGTTTTTAACCCTTTTTTTAGAAAACCCTTTTTTTTGGAACCCGGGCCGGAAAACTCGGAAATTTTTTAGGCTACCCAAAGGCCGGGTTTTCCCGGGCTGGATACCCTTTTTTTGGTTTTTCCCGGGCGGGAATTTTTTACCCGGCCTAGGTTTTTTTCCCAGGGTTTTTTCGGTTTTTGGTTTTCCCAGTTTGGTTTTTCCTTTTTTAGGTACCCAGCCTAATACCCAGAGCCAAGGGCGGGCTAAAATTTTTTATTCCGGTTTTTCCCTTTTTTTTAGGTTTTCCCGGGGTTTTGGTTTTTCCCAGGGGGAATTTTCCAAAGGGTTTCGGGTACCCAATTTTTGGAACCCGGGCGGGAATTTTTTAACCCGGGGTATTTTTTAACCCGGGGTACCTAAAACCCCTGGTAGCCCAGCCTGCAGCCTTTTAACCCTGTTTTTTTTTCAGCTGGTTTTTTTCCCGGGTATTTCAGCCTTGGTACCTTTTTTTCAGCCTGGGAATTTTTTAAACCTGGTATTTCAGCCGGGGTTTTAGCCTAAATTTTGGGTATTTCGGCCTGGGTACCCATTCCGGGGTTTTTTTTTAGCCTGGGCGGGGTTTTTTTCACCCGGGATATTTTATTTTCGGGGAAAGCCTAACCTTTTGGGTTTTTTTTAAACCCCGGGTTTTTTTTTAAAAAAAGCCGGGGAATTTTTTAGCCGGGGATTTTTTCCCTAGTTTCTGGATTTTTTCCCCTAGTTTTCGGGATATTTTCTTAGTTCTCTGGATTTTTTTCCCTATTTTTTTAGATATTTTCCTATTTTTGGGATATTTTTCTATTTTTTCGGGTTTTTTCCGGGGTTTTTTTTTTTTTTCAGGGATATTTTCCTATTTTTTTTGATTTTTTTCCCTTAGTTTTCGGGATATTTTCCTAGTTTTCAAAAATTTTTATTTTTTCCTATTTTTTCTGGATTTTTTTCCTAGTTTTCTGAATTTTTTATTTCCCTCGGGATATTTTCCAAATTTTTAGAATTTTCCTTTTTTTTGGATATTTTCCAAATTTTTTTGGGATATTTTCTTAGTTCTCTGGATTTTTCCTATTTTCTAGATTTTTTCCCTTTGGGTTTTCTGGATATTTTCCTAGTTTTCTGGATATTTTCTTAGTTCTCTAAATATTTTTTAGTTTTCTGGATATTTTTTATTTTTTAGATATTTTCCTAGTTTTTTTTATTTTTTCCCCAGTTTTCGGGATATTTTTTAGTTTTCTGGATTTTTTCCCTTAGTTTTCTGGATTTTTTTCTATTTTTTCTGGATTTTTTTCCTATTTTTCCTGGATATTTTTTAGTTCTCGGGAATTTTTTCCCTTATTTTTTTCTAGATTTTTTCCCTTTTTTCTTTTTCTTTTTTCGGGATATTTTTTTTAGTTTTCGGGATATTTTTTTAAAATTTCCCTTTTGGATATTTTCAAGTTTTCGATATTTTCCAATTTTTTTTTTTTTTTCCCTTATTTTTCCGGGAAATTTTTTCCCTTGTTCTCGGGATTTTTTCCCTAGTTTTCTAGATTTTTTCCCCTATTTTTTCGGGTTTTTTTTCCTTTTTTCTGGATTTTTTCCCTTAGTTCTCGGGATTTTTTCCTATTTTTTTAGATTTTTTCCCTATTTTTTCTAAATATTTTCTTAGTTTTCGGGATATTTTCTTAGTTCACTGGATTTTTCCCCTAGTTTTCTAGATATTTTCCTAGTTTTTCTGGATATTTTTCTAGTTTTCTGAATATTTTCTTAGTTCTCGGGATATTTTCCTATTTTTTCTGGATATTTTCTTATTTTTTTTTCGGGGGATATTTTCCTAGTTTTTCTGGGATATTTTCTTAGTTCTCTGAATATTTTTTATTTTTTCTAGATTTTTTCCCTTTTTGTTTTTTTTTGAATATTTTCTTATTTTTCTGGATATTTTCTTAGTTCACTGGATTTTTTCCCAAAGTTTTTTTGATATTTTCCTTTTTTTTTGGATATTTTCTTTTTTCCGGGAGAATTTTCTTGGTTCTCGGGATATTTTCCTAGTTTTCTAAAATTTTTTCCCTATTTTTTTCTGGATTTTTTTTCCCTTTTGGGGTTTCCCTGGATATTTTTTAGTTTTTGGATATTTTCCTATTTTTTTATATATTTTTCCAGTTTTTTCTGGATATTTTCCTTGTTTTCTTGATATTTTCTTAGTTCTCGGGATTTTTTCCCTATTTTTCTGGGATATTTTAATAATTTTCTAGATATTTTCCTAGTTTTCTGGATTTTTTTCTAGTTTTTTTGAATATTTTCTTGGTTCTCGGGATTTTTTCCCTAGTTTTGGGATTTTTTCCTAATTTTCTAAATATTTTCCCTAGTTTTCTAGATATTTTCCTATTTTTCTGGATTTTTTTTCTATTTTTTCGGGATATTTTCTTATTTCCCTCTGAGGCTTCCCGGGGTTTAGGACCCAGGGTTTGGCTACCAGGTTGAGGCTACCCGGGGTTAGGCTACCCGGTTTAAGGCTACCCAGGCTGAGGCTGAGGGTTTAGGCTACCCGGGGTTACCGGGGTTAAACTTCCCAGGCTGAGGCTACCCAGGGTTAGGCTACTCAGGCTGGGGCCCACCCAGGATGAGGCACCCAGTGTTAGGCTACCCAGGCGGGAGGCTACTCGGGGTTACCAGTGTTGGGCTACCCAGGCTGAGGCTTCCCAAGCTCGGGCTACCCGGGGTTTAAAGGCTACCCAGGCGGGAGGCTACCCGGGGTTAAGTTTCCCGGATTAGGCTACCCAGGCAGGGGCCCATCCAGGCTTAGCTCCAGAAATGGGGGTTACCCTGGATGAGGCTCCCAGGGTTGGGCTACCCAGGCTGAGGCTACCCTTTGGATGAGGCTACCCAGGCTGAGGCTAAAAAAGCTGAGGCTACCCGGGGTTAGGCTACCAATTTTTAGGCTACCCAGGCTGAGGCTACCCAGGATAGGCTACCCAGGCGGGAGGCTCCCAGGCTGAGGCTACCCGGGGTTAGGCTACCCAGGCTAAAGGGCCCCCCGGGGTTTAGGTTTACTCGGGGTTGGGCTACCCAGGCTAAGGTTTCCTAGGCAAAAGGCACCCAGGGTTGGGCCCCAGGCGGGAGGCTACCCAGGGTTGGCTTCCCAGGGTTGGGCTACCAAGGCTGAGGCTACCCAGGGAAAGGTTACCCAGGCTGGGGCCCACCCAGGTTGGGGCCCACCCGGGATAGGGTACTCGGGGTTAGGCTACCCAGGGTTGGGGTTCCCCAAATTTTTGAGGCTACCCAGGGTTGGGGTTACCCAGGTTTAGGCTACCCCAAGGTTAGGCTCCCCGGGAGGCTGGGGGACCGGGTTTTGGGGTTCCCGGGCTGAGGCATCCGGGGTTTGGGTCCCGGGCCTGGGGACCCAGGTTAGGCTCCCCATATTTGGGGTTTGGGGGTTAACCCAACCCAGGCGAGGCTACCCGGGGTTAAGGCCCCCGGGCCCAAAACAACCTGGGGGCCCAGGTGGCCCTGGCCCTGGGGGCCCTACCTCCGGGTTTTTCCCCGGCTGGGGCCACCCGGGCCCGCCCCCCAGCCCTGGGGTACCCGGCCCTGGGGTTTCCTTTGGGGTGGCCTAACCCTGGGTGGCCAAACCCCTGGGT
>WNWK01008249.1:0-86235 GCA_009830355.1 Cherax destructor | reverse complement strand
TCTATTCCTCATCCTCATATCAGATATTGACAGGGATATAAGCCACAGTGCTGTGTCTTCCTTTGCAGATGACACCGAATCTGTATGACGGTGTCCACCGTTGAAGACACGGCTAGACTCCAAGCAGACATAAACCAAATCTTTAAATGGGCTGCAGAAAACAATATGAAGTTCAATGATGAGAAATTTCAATTACTCAGATACGGAAAACGTGAAGAAATTAAAATCTCATCGGAGTACAAAACTAATTCCAACCACACAATAGAGTGAAAAACTAATGTCAAAGACCTGGGAGTGATCATGTCAGAGGATCTCACCTTCAAGGACCATAACAAAGTAGCAATTGCATCTGCTCGAAAAATGACAGGATGGATAATGAGGACCTTCAAAACCAGGGATGCCAAGCCCATGTTGACACTTTACAGATCGCTTGTTCTATCTAGGCTGGAATATTGCTGCACACTAACTGCACCTTTCAAGGCGGGTGAAATTGCTGACCTTGAAAATGTGCAGAGAACCTTCACCGCACGCATAAGTGCGATAAACCACCTCAACTACTGGGAGCGCTTGAAGTTCCTAAACCTGTACTCTCTAGAACGCAGGCGGAGAGATACATTATTATATACACATGGAAAATTCTGAGGGCTTAGTACCAAACTTGCACACAAAAATCACTCCCTACGAAAGCAAAAGACTCGAGGCAGAACATCCCCCAATGAAGAGCAGGGGTGCCACTAGCACATTGAGGGACAACACAATAAGTGTCAGGGGCCCAAGATTGTTCAACTGCCTCCAGTATACATCAGGGGATTACCAACAAACCCCTGGCTGTCTTCAAGCAGGCACTGGACAGGCACCTAAAGTCGGTACCTGACCAGCCAGGCTGTGGTTCGTACGTTGGACTGCGTGCGGCCAGTAGTAACAGCCTGGTTGATCAGGCTCTGGTCCAACAGGAGGCCTGGTCACGGACCGGGCCGTGGGGGCGTTGACCCCTCAGTTGACCACTGAGGGAGGGGCTTGTGTACCAGTTATCAGTATATAATATATGCCCCTTACCAAGATATGGTTCCATCATTGTTCTAACCACATCACCAGAGATACCCAATAACCTCCTGGTATCTTGCAATGTATAACTTCCAGTGTACACAATAATATCCAATACAATTCCACTGTAGCAATCACAAAGCACAAATAACTTTATACCAAAGGTTTCCTCTTACTTGGTATATACTGCTTGAACGACAGTCTACCTTTGAACAGAATCAGTGACTCGTCAATAACAAGCTTCCTGAAGGGATAAAAATGCATATTGAATTTCTCTTTCAGATACAAAAACACATTTCTAATCTTATATAACCTGTCGTTTCTGTCAGGGGTGGTTTTGTCTGAGAAGTGAAGCATCCTTAGCAGTAGCACAAATCGATTCACTGATATTATATCACTGAAACCTGGTGTTGCAATCAGGTGGTCTGTCGACTAGTATGATGTGACACTGTGTTTATACACATGTGGCATAAGCATATTATTTTTTTTTTATTAACACATCGGCCGATTCCCACCAAGGCAGGGTGGCCCGAAAAAGAAAAACTTTCATCATCATTCACTCCATCACTGTCTTGCCAGAGGGTGCTTTATAAAACTGCAAAATTAAAACCACTCCTTCAGAGTGCAGACACTGTACTTCCTATCTCCAGGACTCAAGTCCGGCCTGCCGGTTTCCTGAATCCCTTCATAAATGTTACATTGCTCACACTCCAACAGCACGTCAAGTATTAAAAACCATTTGTCTCCATTCACTCCTATCAAATACGCACATGCATGCTTGCTGAAATCCAAGCCCTCGCACCCAAAATCTCTTTTACCCTCCCTCCAACCTTTCCTAAGGTGACCCCTACCTCGCCTTCCCTCCACTACAGATTTATACACTCTCAAGGTCATTCTATTTCGTTCCATTCTCTCTACATGTCCAAACCACCTCAACAACCCCTCCTCAGCCCTCTGGATAATAGTTTTGGTAATCCCGCACCTCCTCCTAATTTCCAAACTCCGAATTCTCTGCATTATATTCACACCACACATTGACCTCAGACATGACATCTCCACTGCCTCTAGCCTTCTCCTCATTGCGACATTCATCACCCATGCTTCACACCCATATAAGAGTGTTGGTATAACTATACTCTCATACATTCCCCTTTACTTCCATGGACAAAGTTCTTTGTCTCCACAGACTCCGAAGTGCACCACTCACCCTTTTCCCTCATCAATTCTATGATTCACCTCATCCTTCATAGACCCATCTGCTGACATGTCCACTCCCAAATATCTGAATACATTCACCTCCTCCATACTTTCTCCCTCCAATCTGATATCCAATCTTTCGTCACCTAATCTTTTTGTTATCCTCATCACCTTACTCTTTCCTATATTCACTTTCAATTTTCTTCTTTTACATACCTTACCAAATTCATCCACCAACCTCTGCAACTTCTCTTCAGAATCTCCCAAAAGCACAGTGTCATCAGCAAAAGCAACTGTGACAACTCCCACTTTGTATTTGATTCTTTGTCTTTTAACCCCACACCTCTTGCCAAGACCTCGCATTCACTTCTCTTACAACCCCATCTATAAATATATTGAACAACCACGGTGACATCACACATCCTTGTCTAAGGCCTACTTTTACCGAGAAATAATCTCCCTCTCTCCTACACACTCTAACCTGAGCCTTACTATCATCATAAAAGCTCTTCACTGCTTTCAGTAACCTACCTCCTATTCCATACACCTGCAACATCTGCCACATTGCCCCCCTATCCACCTTATCATACGCCTTTTCCAGATCCACAACCACATTATTGTGGCAAAGAAAAGATACATCTCACCCACAGTTGTCTCTTTCCACCTGTTGAGGCGTGATGTTGGTGAAAGTATTGTGTTAGCCATGGTGTACTCGTAGTATCTGTTGCTTTCCCTGACAATAATTTCCATCAGGGTTCGTCAAAAATAACTCGAAACATTCCAGTTCAGTGGCATTGTTCCCAAGTGGACAAGATGGGCATATTCCACATTGACTTTCATCAAACTGATGGGGATTGGGAATAAAATTGTCAGCTTCCTGCCAATCCCAGGTGCGGTCTGCTGGTGGGTTCTGGATATTTACAGGTGGTTGTGGGGGTTGTGGAAGTGGAGGTTGTGGTTGTGGGAGTTGGTGGGTGGATGAGGAGGGCCTTTGTTGTAGCTGAGCTGACTCAGCGGCATCAGTGCCAGCATGGTCCACTGCTGGTGCCTTGCACCTGGCACCACCACCACTACCACTACCAGATGCATGCACATTTCTCATCCCAATTGCAACACTGTCATTGTTATTTTCACTATCACTTCCTGTTGTACGCCCACGGGATGTACTCTGAGATGTACTCCTTCCCCCTGGAACAGCATATGGCACGTTACCAGAGCGCATATACTGTCGTATATACTGACGCTTCACTGGAGAATATTCTGCTCCACTCTCGCTACTGGAACTGTTTTGAAGAGCTTGGAGTTCATATTGACTATCACTATCATCACCATTGCTCACATCAGAGTCCGAGGATATGAGTAAATAACAGTTTCTTCTTTCGTTCTAGTACAACTGAGCGTGAACAAGATGCCACAGCACCGGAGGTGGAAGGCTGAGGGTCATCTGGGTTTTCCTCAATATTACTGGTATTATGGTCATTAGTTTCGGTCACAACCTCCTCAAAACCTTGAAAGTCATCATCACTGACACTCCCATTGGTGTTAGAACTGTCACTGGGGAACAAAAGTGTCCCAATTTGCCGAGGAGTAAGGTGTTTCTTGCTGTGAGGCATGGTGAACAAGGTGTACTAACATGGCATTCCCACAATGCACCACTGGCTCCCCGATTTTTTTTCCTACTGCGCACACTGACCACGCAGACCCATTCTCTCACCACTAGGCCTACCAGCCATTTTGTGCTTAATTTGAAGGCGCTAGAATTTATGCGTACTAGTATGTGGAAAACCCCAGCGTGTAAGCCGTACTAGTACGACCGAAACCCTGAAAGGGTTAAGGCGTATCTTTCAGTAACCCTCATACACCCATCAACAAACACCACAACACCAGTCCTCGCATTCGTAATATTTTATTCATTCTAGAGTATATGTCATGTTTCTATGTTATTAATATTGTTTATTATGTCATATTAGAAGAATTGTGATAGATAAATAAGCCATAGAGTTTATATTAGTGTCATTTTGAAGGACTATCTTATCCTGTCCACAAACACACACCCCTGTCGCCAGCACAATTCCAAACATTCACCAGAAACAGAACTCTCTGGAACACTTTTTTGAGCAACAGGGGTCCAGTGACTCTCAAGCTGGTCCTAGTGGCATTAAAAAACAAAGAAGGGAAGTAACCTAGGAAGAGTACTTGGTACCTGAAGTGTTAATGGAAGAGGATTCCCCTTCCAAACACTAGCAACTACTCCTTCCTGTCCCTTCCTCCCATCTTCCACACATCAACAACTCTTCAATAAAGGTAAGTGTCAAGTTATTACTGTTTTATGTACTTTATATCTCATTCTTTTCTGTGTAATTTAATGTAGAAACAATATTTATTTTAATATTTTTGGGTGTCTGAAACGGATCAATTGAATTTCCATTATTTCTTATGGGGAAAATAGATTCGGATTAAGTTATTTTCGGTTTAAGTTAAGCCCTCTGGAATGGATTAATATCGAAATCCAGGAGTCCACTGTACTTCAGACACACTAGCCTCTATAGTACAAGCTAGTCCCAGAGCAGGAACCTGCCTATGCCTCTTGACATACTAGCCTCTATAGTACAAGCTAGTCCCTGAGCAGGAGTCAGCATATACAGTGGACCCTCGGTTAACGAATACCCCGGAAATCATGCAATTATGTAAGTATAATTTTGTAAGTTCTTGTGGAAGTGTATTTTTGGGGGTCTGAAATAGACTAACCTAAGTGAAATTTTTCCTTAAGGGAGTAAATTCGTTCGGTAATGGCACTTGAGCAGACTTCAGGAGTGAAGTTTTTACGAAACTCGGGGGTCCACTGTACAGTGATACCTCGGTTAACGATATTTTTTCGTTCCAGAATGCTGTTCAAGTGCCATTACCAAACGAATTTATCCCCATAAGGAATAATGTAAAATAGACTAGTCCTTTTAGACCCCCAAAAATACACTTACAAAAGCATTTAAAAAAATAAACTTACATAAAAGGGCGAGTTTAGGGACCCTCGTTAACCGAGGTACCACTGTACTTCTGACACACTAGCCTCTATATTACAAACTAGTCCCTGAGCAAAAGTTGGTATACTTTTGACACACTAGCCCCTGTTTAATAAGCTAGTCCTTGAGCAGAAGTCTGCACCCGTCTGACATACTAGCCTGACAAACTAGTCCCTAAGCAAACGTCTGCTTATGTTTCCACTAAACTGGTGAGTATTTGAACAGAACTTGATTGACTGTTCTCCCAAGCAAGCAAGTCTGGTGCAGATGACACTGGTGGAGCAGTGTCATGAGCAGAAGTCAGTGCACTTCTGACATACTAGCCTGACAAACTAGTCCCTGAGCAGAGGTCTGCTTGTACTTCCACCAGACTGGTAAATTGGCGAGTCTCTCTGAGCCGAAAATGGCTATATGCTGCATGTGAGTAAAAGGTTTTCAGAATATTGAGGATATGAAGGTGAGGCGCGTATGTGTGAAAGGCAACGCTGCCCCACCTGGGTTCATCTTCCATTAGTGTTTTGTCATCACCTTCGTCTGTGTTCATCGCTGCGGTAGCACCGTGTTCTTTGTTGCCCTTCAACAGTGTCTGGGTCCACAGTCTGTGGCCCGTTTGTATAAGGCTCCGACAGTTGATGGTTAGCAGACTGTTCAAATCACACTGACTGTCTCTCGCCAACTTCAGTTTTCACTGATAGTGTTTTGACTGATCTAGTGTTATTTGTTCATTGTGTATCTACTAGTGTCAACTTTTAGTGTTCAGCAAGCAGTTGCTGGTTCGAAAATTATTGAAAAGAACTTCATGAGGTAGTGTCTGAGGTGTCGCCGCCTCTTGACTTCTTTTCCGGTCTCGGGCAGTCGTGAGCTCCGCTACCGGACCCACTCACTTCTCCAGGTGCTCAAAATTGAACTATCTCTGCAGGGTGGCTACTAGAGATGTGCTTAAACAGTCATTTGATTTTTATAAAAGTGAGCTGAGTGGTAATATGCTGGTTGGTCCCTTAGTTGTCTCGTCTTGCAGGTAATCGTTTGACCTGTTCATGATAGTTGCAGAAGGAATCCCGCTCCTTCTTGTAGAGCTGGTGGAGGTCCAGTCTTCGCTCAGAGATTCTGGGTAGTTTTCTTCCACTTGGTATATGGTCAGGTTCTGGTGTTACAAGTGCACCTCCCTCGTAGTGTTGTGTGGTCTGTCAGTAAACGTTTAATCATGGTCGAGGTACAGCAGCTTGACTGCTTTTGTGTGGTCTTTAAGTTTGTACAGTGGTCCCTCGGTTTTCGCCGAAAATTCTTTCCAGAATGCTGCTCAAGTGCCATTACCGAACGAATTTACTTCATTAAGAAATAATGTCACGTAGGTTAGTCTATTTCAGACCCCCAAAAATACACTTGCAACAGCACTTACGAAAATACACTTACATAAATGTTTGAGTTTGGAGATGCACGAAAACCGAGGGAACACTGTACTTGATTTTGTTGAAGAAGGAGTTGACGTCTATCCGACCTGTGTCTATGCTTTCAACTTAATTCATATAAGCTGACGCTTTTTGTGTTCTTGATTGTAATTGAGAATTTAAAAGTAAAGTTACCAAAGTACTTGATGGTTAAAGTTCCATAGTGTAACTTATTATTGGTCCATTTATTTACAGTGAACCCTCGGTTAGCGGCCATTCCTGTTAGCGGCCAACTCGGTTAGCGGCCGGTTTTATGGCTCCCGGTTAGCGGCCATTATTCTGGTTAGTAGCCATATTGGACGCATCAACCCGCCGGCTGGGTACGCTTGTGCTTCAGCTTGTTTGTGTCTCTCGATACGTAAGGAAGCTTCTGCTCATTCATACATTGTTTTTTTCCAGTGCAACTGCGAAATAAGTAACCATGGCTCCCAAGAAAGTTCCTAGAAAAGTTCCTGTGGCAAAGAGAGTGAGAAATACCATGAAATTTAAGAGAGAAGTGATTGAGAAATATGAGAGTGGTATGCGGGTGCTGGAACTTGCCAGGATGTTTGGCAAAAACAAATCAACAATTACAACCATCCTGTCAAAGAAAGAACAGATCAAGGTGGCTGATGTTGCCAAAGGAGTAAATGTGCTTACGAAACAAAGGTCACCAATAATGGAACAAATGGAAAAGTTATTATTATTGTGGATTAAAGAAAAACAAATGGTGGGAGACAGTTTAGTGGAGTCTTTTATTTGTGAGAAGGAAAGGTGTTTGCATGAACATCTTGTGAAGAAAATTCCTGGAACAAGTGCTGCTGGTAGTGAATTTAGAGCCAGCAAAGGCTGGTTTGAGAAATTTAAGAGGCGTAGTGGCATACACAGTGTTGTAAGGCATGGTGAGGCTGCAAGTTCAGACAAACATTCTGCTGAAAAGTTTGTGCAGGAATTTCAGGACTACATAAAGAGTGAAAATCTGAAACCCCAACAAGTGTTTAACTGTAACGAAACAGGCATCTTTTGGAAGAAAATGCCCAACAGGACCTACATCACGCAGGAGGAAAAGACACTGCCAGGACACAAGCCTATGAAAGACAGGCTAACTCTCATGTTGTGTAGTAATGCAAATGGGGATTTCAAAGTGAAGCATTTACTCGTGTATCACTCTGAAACTCCCAGAGTGTTTACGAAACACAATGTCCACAAGAAAAGATTGTGTGTGATATGGAAATCAAGTCAAAATGCATGGGTCACAAGGTCAATTTTCATCCTCCAGACTTGGAAGACCAAATGTCTAGGGACTTCAAATTTATAAAAGTGAAGTTCTTGCCTCCTAACACCACTCCTCTTCTCCAGCCCATGGACCAGCAGGTCATTTCTAACTTCAAGAAACTGTACACCAAAGCAGTGTTTCAGAAGTGCTTTGAAATTACCTCAGACACTGAATTGACCCTTAGAGAGTTCTGGAAGATTCACTTCAATATCTACAACTGCATAGGCCTTATAGGTAAGGCTTGGGAGGAGTGACTACCAGGACTTTGAACTCTGCTTGGAGACCACTGTGGCCAGATTGTGTCCAACAGAGGGATTTTGAAGGATTTGCAGCTGACAACCCTGTGCCTGTTATGGAAGATATTGTGACATTGGGGAACAGCCTGGGGTTGGAGGTGAGTGGTGAGGATGTGGAAGAGTTGATGGAGGATCACAGGGTAGAGCTAACAACTGAACAGCTGCAAGAGCTTCATCTGGAACAGCAACAGACCACAGCTCAGGAACTTGCTTCAGAAAGGGAGGAGGAGGAAAAGGAAGAGAAGGAGGTGTCTTCTGCAGAGATTAAGGAAATTTGTTCTATGTGGACTAAGGTGCAGACATTTGTTGAAAAACACCATCCTGACCAAGCTGAAACAAGCCATATCTGCAACATGTTTAGTGACAAAACCTTGTCCCACTTCAGGGACAAGGTGAGGTGCCAGAAACAGAGCACTCTGGACACTTATTTTTCTAGACAAGGTTCTAGTGACTCTCAAGCTGGTCCTAGTGGCATTAAAAGAAAAAGAAGGGAAGTAACCCCAGAGAGGGACTTGTTACCTGAAGTCCTTTTGGAGGGGGATTCCCCTTCCAAAAACTAACTCCTCTCTATTTCCTCCTCCCTATCTTCCAGAAGCCAGCATTAGCCTTCAATAAAGGTATGTAATACTAATTTAATTGTTATAAAAAAAAATTTGTGTGAATATTTTTGTCTGGAACGGATTAATTGTATTTACATTAATTCTTATGGGGAATATTAATTCGGTTAAAGGCCATTTCGGTTAAAGGCCTAGCTCCTGGAATGATTACGGCCTCTAACCGAGGGTCTACTGTATCTATATACGTATTCTCATGTTTAATGTTTTTTTGTATTTCAACAGTTATGAGGTTACGTGTTAGCTAGACTTTCATGATGCGGAGTGTTGAGGTGTACTGAAGAGTGTCATGACCACTCTTCAGTACACCTTAAAGCCACTCCAGCTTCTAGGACAGGATTGTGACCTCTTAATGGCTGTCTTCCATTATTCTCCACGTACAAAAGCAAGTTATGCCTGGTTGCTGTATTGGCAGCGCCTGTTCCATCACAACATTAACTTGGAGTTGTATGGAGTCCCCGCACTGTTAACTACGCTGCCCTCGTACGGAGAAGAAATAGTTATAAAAAATGGAGACGCAGAACTTTGTCTTTGACTATACTATGTTAAATGAGAGTATTTCCTGTGTAATGTGAGAGATAAATTTGGACATCAAGTAAGAGAAGTTTCTAAAAACTTTAACACTGTTGTGTTCATAGTTCAGTAATTTTACTATATGTAGGAGGTTTAGGGCTTTTGATATTCTATGTTTGGTGCGACCTGTGGTCGTGAGGGGGAGGTGTTACAGGTATGCCCTTGCCCAACATTTTATACTGTGAATATTTTATTATCATAATGGTATATTGCAGATATTTCCGTTATTAGCTAAAGCGAAAATGTCTTACTTTATTCTATTATTTGATTTAGCTATGTGTTAGGTAGGATACTACCTTATTATTTTATATGCTAGTCCTTTTTACTGTGCTGTTCATGTAGTGGGAGACCACTAGTTAGACTGCCGGGTACTTGTTTACGTACCAGCCGGCCTCCCTCCTCAATCACGTGACCGACCTAACTTGAGCTTACCACATCTTGGTATTGTCAGTAGGTTCACGATCTGTCGCCTAACAACAAGTAGATTCACACACTCTTACACTAGTAACATGTTCCCTTCTCAGTACGTTCACACACACTCTCCCAACAGTGAGTAGGTTTATGGGGGGGAGGGTACAGAACTCATACATTTCCATTATTTTTCGTCCGATTCTTTTTATTTTTGGCACATGTTTAGAAGAATTTATGTAACATGCAATGACAGAGTTTCAATAAGATCGGCCAACAAACAACTGAGAAAAAAAATAATTACTGATTTTGACATATGGCAGCAGTTACTTCCGGTCTGGCGGTACTAGCGGTGCTGCGGACACTTCCCACTCGTAGAATACATCTAACCCCAATATATTATAGAATGTATGAATGCCTGATAGCTTGTCTTCATACAGAAAAAAAATACATTTGGTTCGCTTTTGACACTCGCTAAAATATCTGCCTTTTTATCCCCCCACAAAATAAAAAATATTTGAGATATTCCAAATTTTTTCCTTTAATATAATCAAACACACTGTTTTATATTCCCTGTGAAAATCATTACAATCTAATCATTAATAATGGACGAAATGTAAGCAATAGGTCAAAATCTTACTTTCGAGATAATCGCGGAAAAGCGCGCACGCCTCATTTACGTCAAAATATTCACGAAAATCTCGCTGTTTTGGGCTTATTCTACGCCTTGTAAGTGATTTCTTATTGTTTCCCATGTTAAAATGCCGTTTTCTTTAAGTACGCCAGCAAGGCAATAGAGAAAACCGTATATTTATAAGCAGGAAGACTGCTGGATCCAGGTCTCTGATGACTGCACTCTCCGGTATATGACACTTATTATTATTTTGGCAGTCTTTATTATGCTTTTATCTTATATATCTTATGTCTAATACTATTATTGAATAAATGTTATAAGCAGATAAAGCGTATTAGTAATAATAACGTCAGTATAAAGACATTTGTTGGGAGTATCAAACCGCTGATTATGCAACTATCGTCCTTGGCTGCCTCTTGACTCCTCCCACCTCTGCTATAAGCCCCTCCCACTTCTGCAATAAGCCAATAAGCAGCTTCAACACTGTATTATGATGTTGAGTGGTAAATTTAGTGTATTGGAAAGAAATATATAGAGAAAATTAAACAAAATAAAAAAAAAAAAAAAAAATTATGTCGCGCGGTCAAACTTTTTTTGCCTTGCGTCATAGATAATATGTTTCAAATAGCTATAATTTGCTTTACAAACGTTGTATTAAAATGGGATTTTCACCAAAATGTTGCCAGATTCTTAAACTATTTTTCAGTCAACAAAACTCCTTTTCCATATTTTTTCAATTATATTCGTGCGCCGCCAGATCACTTGTACTCTCCTCCCTTATACACTCTTATATAAGTTGATTTAGGCTCTCAGCCTTTATACAAATTCCCGACAAAGAATATTACTTAGCTTGACTGTAACTATTACGTATCTGTCTCTATTGAGACCATGTCTGTTACTACATTTGTATAGTGTAACTTTGTTTTACACTGCATCATACTCTTAAGTATATGTTTGTATTAAAGATCACGAATTTTACTTAGTCCTTATCAATCTCCCTAAAAATACCCTTGTACAAATATTATTTTCTTTTACTGAGAAAGAACAAAGGTTAATTTATAACTTGTTACGGGGTGCCAAACCAGGCTAAGTATGAAGGCCCTGATCGTAACACTAGCTCTCAAAGAGAAACAAGAACAGGAAAGACTAGCTCTTGAAGAGAAACAAGAACAGGAAAGACTAGCTCTTGAAGAGAAACAAGAACAGGAAAGACTAGCTCTTGAAGAGAAACAAGAACAGGAAAGACTAGCTCTAAAGAGAAACAAGAACAGGAAAGACTAGCTCTTAAGAGAAACAAGAACAGGAAAGACTAGCTCTCAAGAGAAACAAGAACAGGAAAGACTAGCCCAAAAAACAAGAACAGGAAAGATAGCTTCCCCTGCTAGAATAACTCCAAATCAAAATTACATGCAGTACTTAAAATACTTTTCAGATTGTTTGATTCTTGGATTGATAGTGCTGAAGTCACCACGCCGACTCATTACGAGACCTGTAGAAGGGATAAATTTCCCTTTTCGTTTGTAAACTCTGTTTTACGAATAGTATTTATAAAAGAACAAAATGTCCACACAGCTTTGGAAATGGCACAAGCCGCAGAAATATGCGTGTGCGCATAATAACTCCCCAAAACTAGTAGATATGTCTTTGGCCTAAGAAAACTGAAGGGGCCCAAACACTTTGTCCCTAAGAATTCCACGGCCTTCACGGTAAAATGTTTCAACTGAATAAATTTGGGACATAGCGACCAGAAGCCCCAAAAAGGGTGAGAATATTGGGAATTTTTCACCAAGCTAATAAAAACGAAACATTTAGTCAAGGTGGTTAAAGGAATGAATGTTTCAACAATTCTTAAGTACAGTGGACCCCCGGTTCAGACATAATTAATTCCAGAATGCTGTTTGGGGCCCGTTACAAACGAATATATTCCTAAAAGGAATAATGTAAATTAGATTAGCCCTTTTCACCCCCCCAAAAATACACTTAAAAAAAACACTTACAAAAATACACTTACATAATTGTTCGAGCTGGGGATACGAAATCCTGGGGTCCACTGTCTGGATGCTCCTGATTGAATCTCTACTAAGTTTTCCCTAACTTAGATCCATCACGGTATAAAACTACGGGGTCCCTCCGCGCTTAATCCTTTCCAGGGGATCGACAAAAAAACTGAAATCAACAAAAATAAGCCTTTTTCCCCCAAAAAAAATGTAAATTCAATTAATCCGTTTAGATACCCGGGAATTTTAAAAAAAAAATTTTTTAGAATTAAATATAGTTTTACATACAAAAAAAGAATAAAAATAAAATAAATAAAGCTCTCGGCTTTTTATCTATCAAATTCATCTAATATGACATAATAAACAATAAAAATAAATAAAAACCTGATATACACTCTAGAATGAATAAAATAGTTTATTACGAAGTGGGGCGGGCATACTCGGTCAGCTATGAAAACATTTTCCCTATTCTTTCCCCCTTCAGAGCATTAGTATAAGAAAAAACGGAGTTTGTAATGCTAACTGCATTAAATCACTTATTTCCAGTCGCTTCAAGGTGAACAGGAATCTTTCCCTGCCAGGCGGCGGTAACAACAACAGCAACAACAACAACAACTGGTTTGTTGAAAAAACTACAAACTTCTACCTCTCATTCTCTCTGTTTATTCATTTAATCTTTTTTATCACCTCCCCTACATTGCTGCCTCTTACCACCACTGCCTCAAAAACTGCCTTTTACCACCACTGCCTCTCACCACCCTGCCTTTTACCACCACTGCCCCCCACCACCACTGCCTCTCACCACCACTCCCTCCCCCCGCCTCTCATCACCACTGCCCTCACCCCCCTGCCCTCATCCCCACTGCCTCTATCACCACTGCCTCTCATCACCGCCTCCACCACCGCTTCTTTCCAGTGCTTAAAGGTGAACAGGAATCATTCCTGTCCAGGCTGGCTGGTAACAACAACAGCAGCAACAACAACAACAACTGGTTTGCTGACAAAATACCGAAACTTCTACCCCCATTCTCCCCGTTTATTCATTTAATCTTGTTTATCACCTCCCTCTACATTAAGCTCCCTCTTACCACCACTGCCCCACTGCCTCAACCAACAAACAAGCCCCCTGCCTCTCATCACCACTGCCTCTCACAACCATTGCCTCTCATCACCACTGCCTCTCACCACTGCCTCTCATCCTGCCCCCACCACCTCTGCCTCTCACCACCACTGCCCCCATCACCACTGCCTCTCACCACCACTGCCTCTCACCACTTTGCTACGATTTCTTTCTTTAATTATATGGTGTTCCTCACTTTCTTTACCAAAGGACTGACACTGGGAGCTATTTTTGGGCCCGGGGGTTTTTGCAGTCACACAAATAATAAAGGGCCCAAAAAACAATGGATTGTTAAGAAACGTTTTGTAGCTCAGGTAATGTTCACTAAACCAAAACAATGCTACACTGCCTGGGGAATTGGTGGGAGGCGGGCTTTGGGCTTTGTATGTGTGCTGGGCACTACGGGGTTTCCCGGACCAAGCACGAAAAGGGAGGAATCCCAAAAACAGAATAAATTTTCCCTAAAAAAACTGCCCAAAACTGAAATCCCAAAAACAGAGATAAAAAAACGGAGGGATGACTGTTTTGGAAGGATTGTGAAGGTCATGAGGGGGAAAAAAACGCAGAGGAATGAGCATCATGGCGATCATTCAAGGAGGAATATTGCCTCTGCATATAAACTCAACAGGTGAGGGGGGAAAATCCGAGGCATAAACAAATCAATGGTGATGGAGGGGATCAAGTTTCAAAAAAATTAGAATGAATGCAGTCAAAGGAGAGTTCGATGATCATCCCTAAGAAAGATGGCGAGGATTTTGGGGTGTCACCCATGATAAGTTGCCTTGAATGGTAATATGGGGTTTTCCCGGGATGACGGTCAAACAAAAGGCCAAGAAACCTGACAGTATTTTCGGATTTTGACCATACATACAATGAAGTATCAAGGATGATAGAACAATTAGTGAAGGTAATTTGGTGTTTTTAGTACTAGAAAATTTAAATCTAGAAAGGGCCCAATTGGAAACATGGTTAAAGATTCTGGGAGAAACTGCAATGAGGTGACAATCAGCGCCGCCAAGCTGTAGCAAAGTCAAAAACGTAAGTGACAAATATTAGATGGAAGAACAGAGCCAGATCATTTATATTATTATTATAATCAAAAGAAGCTAAACCAAAAGGGGTCATACACACGCGGGGCAGGGTAGGATGCAGGGATAATGGGTAGAAGGGGGAGAGGGATGTTTAAAGGGGGTATGGGCACAGCGGGGGGGGACAGTGCAGGGATAGAGGTAGTAAGAGATTAAGGTAGCAGGGACTGGGGGGGAGGCTAAAGGAAAAATAGTCAGAGTTTGTGTAGTAAATCAGTTGCTGTCAAAAAGTCAATGAGAGAGTCAGGATTGAAGGGGGGCCCACGCAAGAAGGGAAGGTAAAGTGAGGGCAGCAGGCGAAACGACGTTGGAGGTAATTCTTGCTCTTTGATAGAGGGACAGTCCAACAGAATGTGGCGAACAGATACTGGAACCTGACAATGCTCACAGAGGGGACAGGGAGCCTCTCCATGAGATACCCGTGAGAAAGGGCGAGTGTGGCCGTGCAAAGACTGGAAGAGCCCCACCCTCGACATTGGTGAAAGAAGGGACAGAAACCTATACTCGTTTAATAGAATGAAATTTGTTATGTAGGTTCACACCAACGTTGTTGCCAATGGGTGAAAAGGTGTGTAGCAATTACAGCAAAATAGTCTGTAAATGGAACACCTATACAGGGTCCCTCGGTTTTCGGATTTTGTTTTCTTTATTTCAGTTTTCTTTAGTTTTTCGGGGAAAATTGCCCTCCGTTTTCATGTGTTCCCTCCGTTTTTCGGCCCGGAACCTGTCCACCAGTGCCGCGCACATACAAAGGCAGTAGGCCGCCACCCACGCACCTCCCACCAATTGCCACCCAGTCAGCATTGTTTCGCGGGAACATCCCCCCAGGAGTTTATACAAAATATTTATTAACAATTCATTTTTTTTTGGGCCTTGATTATTGTGTGTGACTACTAAAAACCCCTTGGGCCCAAAAAAGCTCCTAGTGCCACTTTTTTTGGAAAAGAAAGGGGGAACAATAAACTGAAGAAAGAAATAATAGAAAAATATATAGTGGTGTATGTATTGCCGGGGCCCCCAGGATATACAGTGGCCCCCCGGTTAAAATACCGGAAATCGGAAATTAGTAAGTAAAATTTTTTGAAAGTTCTTGTGGAAGTGTTTTTTGGGGGTCTGAAATGATAACCACGTGAAATTTTTTCCTTAAGGGGGTAAATTCGTTCGGTAATGGCATTGAGCAGACTTGGGGGAAGTTTACGAAACTGGGGGGCCCCTGTACAAGAAAGCCTCAACACCATCGGTTCCTTTTTGGGTATAAGAAAAAGCAATCACTGAAGCTAATTTTCAAAGGGGTGAATACAATAACCAAACAGAATCACAAAAAATGAAAATATGGAGAAATTGTTGTTACTGTGGAAAAACCCAAAAAACTGCTAGCGGGTGATAGTATTGTGAAATCCATCATACGTAAAAAAGCAAGGCAGTTGCATCCAATCTTGTAAAGAAAATGCCGGAACCAGTGAGTTGATGAATTTAAGGCCAGAAAAAGGCGGGTTTCAAAAAAATTTAGGAGGGAACTCAACACAGTGTTGTAAGGCATAGTGGGGGGGCCAGTTCAGATAAAGATGGGGCAAAAATTTGTCGGCAAAAAAATTTTAGGGGTAAAATTTTAAACCCCAAAAGTTTTAATTTGACAAAACAGGCCTCTTTGGAAAAAAATGCCAAGGAGGACCCATCCGCAGGAGGAAAAGGAAATGCGAGGACACAAGCCTATGAAAGACAGGTTAACTCTAATTTTGGGGTAAGCTAGTGGGGATTTAAAAGGAAGCCTTTATGGTATCACTCTGAAAACCCCAAGGTTCAGGGACTAATTTGACAAGAGAAATTGTTTTTTTTGGAAGCAATGCTAAGGCATGGGTCACTGGGGTTTTCCTGGAATGGTTTAATCAAGTTTTTGGCCCCAGTGTGAAAAATATTTTTTGAAATAATTCCACCAAGTGCCTCCCGGGTTTGGGCAATGCTCCTGGTCATCCTCAAGACTTGGGGGACCAAATGTCAAGGATTTCAGATTTGTAAAAGTGAAGTTCTTGCCTCTAACACCCCCCTTTCCCCCAGCCCATGGACCAGCAGGTCATTTCAAACTTCAAAATGTACCAAAACAATGTTTCAAAGGTGTTTTGAGTGACCAATGACACTAAATTGACCTTAAAAGGGTCCTTGATATCTTCCATTGCATAGGCCTTATAGATAAAGCTTGGCAGGGAGTGACCTCCCCGGAGATGAACTCTGCTTGGAGAAAGTTGTGGCCAGATTGGTCCCAGATAGGGATTTTGAAGGGGTTTTCAACCCCGAGGAGCCTATAAGTTGTAAAATTTTTGGGGAAATTGGGGGCTTCCTGGGGGGGATTTAATGGAGAGGATGTGGAAGAGTTGGTGGAGGACCACAATGAAGATCTAACCATGAAGAGCTGCAAGAGCTTGAGCTGCAACAACAACAAAACAGATCTGGGAAATTGTTCAGGGAGGGAAGAAAGAGTAGGCCTTCTTTAGAGATTGGAGATTTGTGAATGGGAGTGGGTGCAATCATTTGTGGGGAACATCACCCTGACAAAAATGTTGCAATCCGTGCTGGCTACTTTTTCAATGAAATTCCAGTCCCATTTTAGGGACATTTTAAAAAACCACCAGACACAGACCCCGGGAGATATTTGGCCACAGGGTGAGGCCTCAAGCGGTCCAAAGGGGGTTAAAAACAAAAAAGGGGAAATGACCCCAGATGAGGACTTGGTACCTAAGTCCTTTTGGGGGGGATTCCCCCTTTCCAAAAAAAGGGGACTCACCCCCTCCCCCCCTATCTCTCTTCCATCCAGAACATCGCTTCCAGTAGGGAACCCAAATTTATTTCATTCATTTGGCATTAAATCATCTTTGGCCCCCCAAAAAATTTTTTAAACTTCTGGGTTTCAGGAACGGATTAATTTAATTTCCATTATTTCTTGGGAAAATGGTTTCAGTTTTATTTTTTTCGAGGCCCCCTCTGGGAAAGGAAAACACGAAAACCCAGGGGCCCTTAATGCAGTGGACCCCCATTCGAACACCCCCGGAAAACGTACAAAAGTAAGATAATATTGAAATGCTTTTTTAAATGTATTTTTGGGGGGCTAAATGGTAAACCCACTTGACATTATTTCTTAAAGGGGGTAAATTCGTTCAGTAAGGCCGGTAGGCTTCTGGGAAAGAATTTTTTTTCGTTCTCGGGGGGCCCCTGTATATGAAACGGAAGGCACGTACCCGCAAAAACAGGTTTTGTCTGTTTATTGCCCGTATCCTGCCAGGGGCCCCCAAAAAAAAAATATCTTTGCATTTTTCTGAGATACATTTAATCAAAACTGGATAGAAATCTAGGGGGGGAGGTGTATCAAATTTTCAGATAGCCGTAAGGGAAATAAGGGGGTCAAAGAAAAAAATTTTATACAGGAGAGATGCAATTGGGTGGGCCCCAAGAATGGCCTTCAGCAGTAAAATGCTAGGCAGGGATAATAGATGCCCCCGCAAGACACTGTCCGGAAACACTGCTGTGTCCAAAGCTTTAAAAACTTTGAACCATCGGTGTACACCTGGCGGGGAAAGGAGCAAAAGTGATCTAGAAAAAGAGATGGGAAACCGCCGTAGGTAGTTGGGCTTTTGGGAAGGCAGAGGAGAAGAACAGACACGGACAGCAGGAACTTCAAAGAGAGTAGGGGAAAAAGGAGATGCCCATAACATAGAAAGATGGTAGGAAGGGGAAAACAAGAGGAATGTAGACAAAAAAAAAGGGATGGAAACAGGGTCGACGAACAAATAAGGCGTCTACTAACATCTGTGACAATCCTATATAGTAGGGCCCCCATACGGCAGGTTAGGTTTCAGGCTAGTGCTTTAAAGCAGACATGGAAAACAGAACACCATTTTTTTTCCCCTTATAAATGCAAAAAAGCCAGACAACAAACTTTAACCCCTTTCAGGGCCCCCCGGTTCGGTCCCAACAAATTTAAAAAGTAAGTTTTTTTAATCGGTTAGCGAAAAATTCCCCGGTTACCAAGGATTTAATTCCCCCTGCCCCGGGACGGGACCCGGAAGGTTTTTACCATTGAAGAAATTACCCTAGCCGTTCTTTAAAGATTCACA
Organism: Cherax destructor; assembly: GCA_009830355.1. NCBI lineage: Eukaryota > Metazoa > Arthropoda > Malacostraca > Decapoda > Parastacidae > Cherax > Cherax destructor. The sequence goes on along the minus strand of WNWK01008249.1, from coordinate 67,435 downwards.
ATATTTTTTTGTCTTTTTGGTGGTTTTTATTTATGGAAATAAAATCACCATGGGTCCAAAAAGCTTTAAGTGGCACAGTGGTAGCAGGCTCAAGGGGTGTAGTTCATGCGGGGTGTACTTCATGCAGGGTGTGTACATTATCAAAGGGGGAAAAATTCTTTTAGGGGGGTTTTTTTCAAAATTCATGCATGTAACATCAGGGAGTGTACAGGCTGCAGGGGGTTACTTCTCAATGTAGATTCATAAGTGTAGCAGGCATCAATGACAGGCATCAGGGGAGTTGCCATCAGGGAGTTACCAGGGGTAACTGAGGGGTTTTCCCTCAGGGATTAAACTCAAATTGGGCCCCTCAGGGGGTTAGCAGGCATGCAGGGGTTTCCACAGGGGGTGAGCCCCTCAGGGGGTTCACATCAAATGTGGGCCTCAGGGAGTTAGCAGGCATGCAGGGATTAGCAGGCTCGGGGTTAAGGCTGCATTACAGGCATTTTCAGGGAGTGTGCAGGATGCAATTACTGCAATGTAGAGGGTGAGGGGGGCAGGCATGCAAAAGGGGGGAACTAGGGGTTTTTTTACCCCAGGGATTTGCGGCATGCAGGTGTACAGGGTGAGGATTTAAATAGGGAGGTACCTTTTCAAGTTTGGCAGGATCATTAAAAAAGAAGAACCCCAGGGGATTGTTACAAGTCCCTTTTGGAGGGGTTCCCTTCAACCCTAAATGCCCTGCGGGAATCTCCCTTCCAATATTTCAATCTTCAATAAAAAAAATGTTTTGTTTTTTTTTTTTTGAGTGATTATTTTTTTGTGGGCAATTAATTTATTTAATTTTTTCATGGGAAAAAGGTTTCAAAAAAATTCGTTAATAATAGTCCAAACGTTAATTTCGTTAACCGAGGGTCCACTGTCATGGTCCCTGGTTTTTGCATCTCAAAACCGAACATTTTTGTAAATAATTTTTAAGTTTCTTTGGAATTTGTATTTTTGTCTGAATAGACTAACCTACGTGAAATTTTTTTGGGAGTAAATTCTTCGAAGCATTTGAGCAGACTTCGGAGTGAAGTTTTTACGAAACTCGGGGTCCACTGTCTTAATTCTGACTACATGGTAAAAGTTATGGTTGATAATTTTATAAAATAAGAAAAGTTGCATATCTAAGTTATAAAGTTTGAATATAATTGAACAAATCATTTTGTAATGCAACTAATTGAGCGAGAGTGTTAAAACAATTATTGCAGGTTAGTTTACGTGGTCATTATAATGGAAGTGTTGTGAAATAATTATAAGTATGTAATATTATAACAGGTTTACATTCAATTGATTATAGGTTTTTTCTTTAAATGATTATTTTTTACTCTGGAAGGGCTGATAATGGAGCATTGCTTTGGGTAGAAGGTGGTTTTTTAGCACGTTTGAACAAAAGGGTAGGTTTCTTTGGAAATGCCAGGAAAAATTCCAAATTTTATCCCTTTTATATGCATTGGTTTTACATAGTGTTAGATGACACGGGAACACGAGGTAGATCTGGCCTAGTTAGGTCAGTGTCCCGTTAAAATTGGTAAGTTTGAGTGATGGGTTAATATTTGCAAAATGTTCATGTATTTAATAGGCACAGTAAAAAGTTTTGGAGTCTTGTATGGGAGTAAGTTTTTATTTGGAAATTGAGGTATGTTGCCTGGAGTGAGAATTTGATCATTCTAACCCCCTTTTTGTTGTGTTATTGTGGTCTGAGATGAGTTGATGTGAGCCCCATGCCCAGATTCCATAGGTTATGGGGAAATGGTGAGTGATTAGGGTAAGGGAGCTTGTCGGAACATAGTACCATTCTGATAGATTCCCACGGCTTGAGACTTTCTTGAGATTTGTTGCCGATCCCGATTCGACATTAATCGTCAGAGAGGGATATTTTAAGGCGCTCGACACGAATCAATTTTCCCATAGAAATAATGGAAATCAATTTAACGCCAAGACTTCAAAGAGTTAAATAAAATATTTTTAGAACTTTTTGACATTAAATAATACAAATTTAAAGAATACCTAAATACACATGTAATATTGTACAAAAATGCCATTTCTTAATTGAAGAGTTGTTGATGTGGGAAGGAGGGGAGGGGAGAAGGTGGGTAGTACGCTAGTGTTTGGAGAATTCCCTTTCCATTAACACTCGGGTGAAGTTCTTTTCTGGGGTTACTGGCTTTTCTTGAATGCTAACTCCCTGCATGAATGCTCCCCATTCACTCCCTGCATGAATGCTAACTCCCTGCATGAATGCTCACTCCTGCATTTGCTACACTCCCTGCATCTTCGTTCATTCCTGCGTGGGTGGCGCCCCACTTGTAAACAATAGCACACGGGCCGCCCCCTGGGGGCGCTCAGCTGGGCGCCAAGCGGACACGCCCGGTGGGGGAAAGGGTTTAGACGAAGAAAAACATCGTAAGTCACAGTAAATTTTTTGTTATAAATATCGGTTATCGAAAATAACGTAAAATGATAACATCGTAAGTGGGGTCCACGTATATTTTCTGTTTGAGGCCATGCCCAAAGATGGTTTCCCAAAGAATTTTCCCTCTGTGAGTTTTGTGATAGGGGACCCGTTTATCATTATGTTAAGTGGTGCGTTTGTAGCTCTGTTCCCAAACTGGATAAAAGGGGGTTTTTTATCAATATTAAAGTAAGTTTTTTGGTCATCATCCAGGTAGATATTTTCTGCAATTCAGTTTTTGGGCGTGTTGGCTGTGTCTGGGCTTGGGTGAGAGATAACGATGAGGCCATCTGAAAAAAGTATGGGTTTGAGTAGTTGAGATGCATTTGGTAGGTCGTTAATGTAAATAGAAAGTTTGTGGATATCTTTTGTTCCCAGAATTTCAGATAGGGTTTTTTTCCCGGTCTTTTATATCACCTTTTAAGTTATGTAATCTGTTCTCATAACAGTTTTTTTGACCTTCTTATCAGACTCGTTAGGTTTGATGAGTAGCGTTTTGTTTGTTCTCTTGATATTTGTCCCATTCTGTACTGTTTTTCATATAGGTGCTTTATATTAATCGAATTAGTATGCTGGGGTAGCCAGGGACTATTTAATCTTTTAGTTGTGATTTGTTTGTTTTTTGGCAGTGCTTTTATAGGGTATTAGTCTTTTAAGAAAATTATTAATACTAAGTCAGATTGGGAAGTTGTCTATTTCTGTTTGCCAGTCAATGTTTATAGCTTGTTATAAAGCTATTTATACGTCTCATTAGTAGTCCGAAGGTAACTTTAGTAGTCTCTAGTGGTAATTTTCCGAGATTTGTATGAGAAAGGTCGGGTAGGGCGTGGATTGCTGTGATTATGCCTGATTTTAATGGGGATATGGGGTTAATCAGATAGGTCTAATGAGAGCGACGGTCTCAGAGATTCTGAGGTTTTGTTATTGTCGGGGGGCAGCAGTTGCTCATGTTTGTGAATTCAGTTACTAGTGGGTCCTGATCTTGTAGGAGGTTTATATTGAAGTCGCCCTGAGATTAAGTGGTCTTTGTTCATTTCATCAGTAATCATACTTCCTAATTTTTTCACTAAATTGCTGGATGTTTGGGCTCGTGGGTAATCTATAGATGTTTATAACTCGTGAGGTTTTGTAGATATTTGGATTTAAATTTAGCTATTATATATTCTCCATGTCATCTCTTGTGCAAGTATTGTTAATACATTCAAGTTGGTCTGAGTAGAACATAGCTGTGCCATCTCCCTTTTTGGTCTGGCCGACAGGTATGGCTGGTAACCCGGAATGGCATATATCTGTAGTATGAGGCTTTAACCATGTTCAGTGAGGAGCAGTGGACATCTGGCCAAAATGAGTTTAATAATGCAGGAGGCATCAAAATGTTTGCTTAAAAATCTGACATTAATAAAGATAGGGTTTTTTATTGTTTGGGTTTGAGATGTTTTAGCCTGTCTGCGGATAATGACAATTGTTGGGTTCATTTAAATCATTTAATAGAAAGGGTTTATTTCAGGATCAATGTTTGGGAAACATAAGATTTAGTGTGATTCTATAATTAAACTTAAAATTAGAACAACACAAAATAGACCTAAGAATAGGACAATGCAAAAGGATTTCTGGACGTGGTTAGTACTTGAATATGTTCAAAAAAGAAAAGAATGAGCTTGGTAGTCAATTTACAGCTAATAAGAATCTAAAACTATAGCACCTGAGTTAGCACCTGAGTAAGTTATTTAAATTTAAAAAAAAGTTTATATATGAGGTGATTCTAAAAGAAGAAAATATCATAGAAGAAAATATCATAAAATGGATTAATGAAAATGTCTATATTGACGTAAAAAAAGGGCATTTAATGTGCCCAAAGTGATTATTCATAATGAGAGATGTGCTCACGGAAAATGTAAACAAACCGGGTCGGGCCCGTATCTGAAAACCCTCGCTGGATCAAAAGTTTTGGTCATAATTGAAATCGCCGTATGAATGGAAGCCCAAAGCGGGCCCCACTGTACTGGAAGGATTTGGGGAGGTCATGAAGCGAACATAATAGCGAAGGCAATGTGCATCACGAAGATCAGACAAGGATGGAATGTTCGACATAGAAAGGGTCAACGGAGGAAGAACGAAAAACCAAGGCATAAACGCAGTCCCGGTGATGGATGAGATTAAGGCTGCAAAGAGTAGCAGGAAGGCAGCCGAATATATCTGTCACCATAATAAGTTTCGATAAAAATTAGGGCTGAATGCAGGGAAGGGGTTCTACAATCACCCCATAAAAAATGGCTAGGGTTTTAAGGAGGTTCAGCTGGCTATGACAAGTTGCCTTCAGAAAGGTAATGTGAGGTTTCCAGGACAATCGACGGTCAAACAGGAGGCCAAGAAACCTGACTGTATCACATTCTGGGATACGTGAGCCGTATAGGTAAAATGGATGATCAGAGACCACTGAACGTCTAGTAAACATAATTTGTGAGTTTTCTTCCCAGAAAATTTAAACCTGTGAGTGGTGGCCCAATCGAAACACGGTTGATGGCAGCTGGAGGAAACTGATGAGGTGACATTCAGCGCTGAAGCTATGAAAGTCATCAACATAAAGTGATGACCAAATATTGATGGGGGAACAGATGCCCGAATATTTATAAAGAAGTTGTTGTGCTACAACACTTTCTGTGACGCCTTCAGCTTGGACAAACTCCGGGGAAAGCACAAACTAAATACTCTAATGTCAAAATGGGTCAATGTTATTTTCCTTAAGATAATCTCAATTCCATATTCCTTAGAATCTAACTCCCGTAATAATCTAATATCATCATTAATAATATTAACAGTAAAATTTCATCATATTGTAAATTGAAAACAATTTTTTAACTAGAATAAACTCAATAAATTGCTCTAATATTAAGTACACATACCTTTAAGCTTACTGGGGACACGCTCCCTAATGCCATGGTACGTCAAACAGTTCTCCTTGCACTCAATTTACATTGTAACTACTCAATACCTATGTAATCTGCAATGAAATAAAATTTACTTTTTACTTTTTACTTTACTAACCTGGACATGAAAATGTCTTTCAGTTAAGAAGGTCTTAAGGAAAATGGTAGATTGCCTCAGAGGCCCAAGGAGGGCCCGGGCCAAGATATTATACCTCCAAGTCAGTGGTCATGCTTCCTCTCGTCAAAAGATGGCAATAACCGGAGTGGCTATTAGCAAAGGCATTACGAACAGGCTGTATCCAAGCTCTATAAGTGGTCAATGGCAGAACGCCCTTATGAAAGCCATATTGGACCAGCCGAGAGACTACCCGCGTCTCTAAATACCACATCAAACATCTATTAACTAGACGTTCCATCACCTTGCAAACTGCACTGGTAAGAGTGATTGGACGGTAGTGGAGGTATCATGTCCCATAGTACCCGGTTTGCGAAAAGGGAGAACAATAGTAGACTTCCACAGCTGGGGAGTAACTCCTTGCAACCATATAAGATTAAAGAGTCGTAAGAGGACAGCAAGAGCAGACTGATGTAAATGTTGTAGCATACGAATATGTATGCCATCTGGCCCAGCTGCCGATGATCGGCAAGCAGAGAGTGTTGCCTCCAGTTCTTGAAGGGTAAAAGGCACATTATAAGATTCTTCTCTGAGAGAAAAAAAATCTAAGGGCTTTAACTCGCTGGCAGACTTAGAAGAAAGGAACGAGGGGCATAGATGGAGCCCTGAGAAATGCAGACCAGATGATTACCAATTTCAGTGGCAACGGCAAGAGGGTGTGTTACAGTAGACCCTCATTTAGCACAGTAGTTACGTTCCTGAAAACGTCGTGTTAGCTAAAATCGTGTTTGATAATTAAAAGAACTTATGGGAAAAATAGGGTTACGTAGCCAGCTGGTCAGCTAGCCAGCCAGCCAGCTGGTCAGCCAGCCTGCTAGCCAGCAATTGGTCAGCAAGCCAGCCAGCCAGCTGGCTAGCTGGTCAGCCAGCAAGCCAGCCAGCTGGTCAGGTAGCCAGCCAGCCACCTGGTCAGTTAGCCAGGCAACTGGTCAGCCGGCTAGCTGGTCAGCCAGCAAGCCAGCCAGTCGGCAGCCCATCCATCCAGCCAGCTGTTCAGCTAGCCAGCCAGCCAGCTGGTCAGCTAGCCAGCTGGTCAGCTAGCCAGCCAGCCAGCCAGCTGGTCAGCAAGCCAGCCAGCCAGCCAGCCAGCTGGTCAGCAAGCCAGCCAGCCAGCCAGCTGGTCAGCCTGCCAGCCAGTCAGGCAGCAGTTATTGTGTAGTATATAAGGAGTATATATATACAAAATATGGTTTATATTGGTCTCACAGGACATAAAAGTTACTTGAAAAAATAAAATATTAAAAATAAAGAAAAAAGTAGAAAAAAAAACTATTACCGGCCAACCGGAAGTCACCGATGTTGCTGTCAGCGGTTCAATTTTGGTCAACTTGAAGCCTCCGTATCTCCATAAGTATTGATCCAAAACTCTATCATTTCATAAGTGTCCCTTCTTTCTTATGTAGTGTTCCTTCTTTCTCATGTTCTTATGTTCTAATAAGATAAAATCATTTTTTTTTTCCGAATATTTTTCGACCCTGGGAACAGGTTTCCGAGAAGGCCTGTCGACCCCCAAAGGGTTAATCCATCTATGATATTTTCTTCAAAATTATGTAAGAAACATGTTACAAAGCATATAAACATGCTGTTTATATGCTATGGTATTGCCGGGCGGAGGGAAAACATTACGTAATACTAATAATAATCACTTTGGGCACATTAAATGTCATATTTTACGTTAATATAGACATTTTCATTAATTCATCTATGATATTTTCTTCAAAATTATTTAAAAAACACGTTACATAGCATATAAACATGATACATACACCCACAGAATAAAAATTGACAAATATGAGATTTGTTTACCAAGCGACTTTGTAGGAGTGTCGGAAGAATTACGTTTTTTTCTAGTCAAACACTGAGGGATAACTGTAGAAAAATATTCCTTTCATATGCCTTCACTCTATATACAGTGGTACCTCGAGTTACGATGGTCCCCAAAATCGCCCTTTTATGTAAGTTTATTTTTTTAAATGCTTTTGTAAGTATATTTTTGGGGGTGTAAAAGGACTAGTCTATTTTACATTATTCCTTATGGGGATAAATTCGTTTGGTAATGGCACTTGAACAGCATTCTCGAACGAAAAAATATCGTAACTCGAGGTACCACTGTATAGCTACAGTAGACCCTCATTTAGCACGACTTTATGTTGCGCGTTTTGGGTTACGCGATTGAAGAATTGCGGCACATTTTTATCTAACACGGGGTAAACCTTATATTACACGATTCGCTGAAGGGGAAAAATTTTGAGTGCGCGGTCGCCTGCGGTGGGTTAAACCATTGAATCAGTGGGGAAGTCCTACTGCTATCCACAGCCACCCTCACCCACCCACGCATCCCTCCCAGAGTTCAGTTTGGTTCATACGTGTGCAGGACAATAATAATCGGGAAGCTCGCTGTGTTTATTTACATACATTTTCTCATTTTCACTGCATTCCGATAAATCTGCCAAGCAATCATGGCACCCAGTAAGCATACAAGTGTTCCAGCAAGTGACAACAAAAAGGTTTAAGCGTTCAAGTCTAGGAATTACAAAGAAAATAGAGATATTAGATAAGCTTAAGAGTGGCTCACGTGTGGTGGATATAGTCAGGGCCTATGGCCTTAATGAAGCGTCAGTTCGTACAATTAGGAAGAATGAGGCGAATATACGAGCTTGTGTAATGAATAACCTAAAATGTGACCTCATGAAAAGAATGACACGTAGGTCCCAACAAGTAAATAAAACAGAAAACTTGTTGCTTGAGTGGATCGAACAGAAAACAAAGAAAGGTGCACTACTTAATATCATCTTAATTAGGGATAAGGAAGGAAGGCCAGAAAACGAATGTGTGTTTAGCGCAGGCTGGTTCCACAACTTTAAGTTGCATCATCTCTGCTAGAGCATCAAGCTAACTATATTTAGGGTGACTGTGATAAACTGAGAAATTCATAAAGGTCGAGCACAGTAAAACTCAAAGTTTCATTCATCACTTTTCTCTGCTAGAGCATCAAGCTAACTATATTTAGAGTGACTCTGATAAACTGAGAACTTCAGATAGGTCGAGAACAGTAAAACCCATAGAGAATTGTTCCTTCTTTTTGTGGTACATCTCTGTGAAGGAATATATAAAAATGGCCAGCTACTCTTCTTCCAAGGAATATTTCCAAGACTATTTAGTTACATATGATGATCTGTTTGATTTGTGTGATCTGGACAACAGGAAGAGGCTAGGAAATGGAGTGTCTGCTACAGCATATGAAGTGATTTTCAACGGTAAACACGCTTGTCTCAAACTTGGGAAATGTTTGGAGGATCAAGAGGCATTTGACAAAGAGGCTACTACATTAGGTGAGCTGAAAGGAGCTGGTGGAGCTCCACTCTTGTACTGTGTATGCCACAACTTCCCTGCTATTGTTATGTCCTTCAGAGGTGGTACTACCTTGTACAAGTATTGCAAGAACAACTACGACTTAAAGCTAGAAACTTTGTTGTTGATATTCCTTCAGGTTGCACTTAATCTGGACGAGATTCACCTATGTGAATTTACCCACAATGATTTGAAGGCTGACAACGTCCTCATTCATGAAACAGAGGATGCCCTCAAAGTTAACGCTTTCCATATGTGAGTAATTGAAATTTCTCATCATTGAACTTATTTTGTTTTCTGCAGCCCATTTAACCCTTTGACTGTCAGAGGCCCATCTCTGAAACTGTCATTCTATGTCGGAAATATTCGAAAAAATTATTTTTTCTAATCAAAATATTAAGATTATTTTTCAGATTGTTTAAATTCCCCCCCAAAAAATTGCGATCAGTACTTATCGAGATATAGAGGCATAAAGTTGGCAAAAATGAGCCACGTATGGCAACAGCGGCAAATGCCGCTCACCCAGTAAACTTTGGTTTAATTCCTTTCGTAGGTTTCTTGCTTTTTTCACTATATTATTTTTTTATGTAACTTATGTGGCCTGTGAGACCAAAGTAAGGTGCAATGTATATATATACACTCGTTGTATGCAACACAATAATCGCACAAACATTAGTATCATTATATTGTTTACAAAACTTGTTTACAGCAAACAACAATAAAAAAATGTTTATTACTATTGTTCTATAATATATATACACATATATAATAACTGGACACTTTCCATCAACTGTAATTAGCACTTCAAAGCTCCAAGCTATGTGTGTGTGGACATCTAAATTTGCTGAGTCAGGGTAAGGCAGCTGTCAAAATGACATATTATACCATTACTCACCACACACACTGCCTGTCAATCTGTCAACACAAAAGGGGACCCATGTCTTCTTCCCCACAACCTCCTTCTTTTCCTTCATACCTACCTTCCTAGCTTCCTTTCTTCCTTCATTTCTTCCTTTCTTTCTGCCTTCATTTCTTACATATTTCCTTCCTTCCTTCCTCTCATCTCTTCCTTGCTGCCTTCCTTTCTTCCTTCATTCCTTCCTTTATTTCTTCCTTCCTTTCTTACTTCTTTTGTTCCTTCCTTCCTTTCTCTCTTTCTTTCTTTCTTAATTCCTTCCATCTTCCTTTCCTCCTTCCTTACTTCTTCTTTCCTTCCTTCCTCTCATCTCTTCTTTCCTTCCTTCCTTCCTTCCTTCCTCTCATCTCTTCTTTCCTTCCTTCCTCTCATCTCTTCCTTCCTTCCTTACTTTCTTTCTTACTTTCTTTCTTTCTTTCTTCCTTCCTTCCTTCTGGTATCCTGGGCAATTCTATCGGTCACAAACTCCTCAAAACCATGAAATTTATCTTCAGAGACACTTCCATCTGTGTTAGAGCTATCATTGAGAGAGAGAACAGTCCCAGATGCGCCAAGGAGTCAGATCATTCTTACCGCTAGGCATGCTGAACAAGGACTACTGAAATGGCGTTACCACAATGCACCACTGGCTGCCCGATTTTTTTTATACTGCGCACACTGACCACACAGACCCATTCTCTCACATGTAGGCCTACCAGCTTTCTCCTGTTTGATTTGAGGCTGCTAGAATTTATGCATTTTAATACGTCCGAAACATTGGCTCGAAAGACGTATATATACGACCAAAACAGTCAAAGGGTTAAAGATTTGGTTGATGTCTGCTTAGATTCTTGCAGTGTCTTCAATGGTGGACACTATCATGCAGATTCGGATGTCATCTGCAAAGGAAGACACTGCACTGTGGCTTATATCCCTGTCTATGTCCGATAAGAGGGTGAGGAACAGGATGGGAGCGAATACTGTGCATTGTGGAACAGAGCTTTTCACTGTAGCCGCCTCAGACGTTACTCTGTTGACTACTACTCTTTGTGTTCTACTTCTTAGGAAATTATAGATCCATCTACCAAATTTTCCTGTTATTCCTTTATCACACATTTTGTGTGCTATTACACCATGGTCACACTTGTCAAAGGCTTTTGCAAAGTCTGTGTATATAACATCTGCATTCTGTTTGTCTTCTAGAGTATCCAGGACCTTGTTGTAGTGGTCCAGTAGTTGGAACTGACAGGAGCGACCTGCTCTAAACCCTGGTGCCCTGGGTTGTGTAATTGATGGGTATCTAGATGAGTGGCAATCGTGCTTCTTAGAACCCTTTCAAAGATTTTTATGATATAGGACGTTAGCGTTATTGGTCTGTAGTTCTTTGCTATTGCTTTACTGCCCCCTTTGTGGAGTGGGGCTATGTCTGTTGTTTTTAGAAACTGCGGGATGAATGACTATTACCAAGTTAAATGACGATCACCGAGACAATACTATTTCGAACCAGTACCATATGGTACCCTGTACCATATGGTACCCTGTACCATGTGGTACCCTGTACTATATGGTATGTGTACTATATGGTACCCTGTACTATATGGTACCCTGTACCATATGGTACCCTGTACCATATGATACCCTGTACTATATGGTCAGTAAGTGGTGGTGGAGCCAGGAGGCACCAACCCAGACTGGGTGAGTGTGGGTCTCAAGCCACTGACTCAGCATATTCCAACACAAAATGCTTAGTCATCCACCTATAGGAACATGTCCAGTCACTACATATGTAAATATATAATAGAACATTACTAATATACAACATTTTTGCTTTTTTTTTGTTGTAAACAATTATTGTAAACAAAATAATGATGAAAATATTAGTACAATTGTTTTGAATACAATGGTACCATATGGTACAATGGTACCATATGGTACAATGGTACCATATGGTACAATGTACCATATTGTGCCACAAGCATGCAGCATGGTGTACCATATGGTACCATTGTCCTATATGGTACCATTGTACCATATGGTACCATATGGTACCATTGTCCTATATGGTACCGTTGTATTCAGCACAATAACCGCACTAATATTTTCATCATTATTTTCTTTACAATAAATTTGTAAACAAGTTTTGTAAGGAATTTAGTGATAAACAAATTATTGGGTTATTGTATTAAATACAATGAGTGCACAATTATACATTATATTAGACTCTCAGCCACAAAACTTACTCCAAAAAAAATATTAGAAAAGAAAAAAAAGTAACAAAAACATAAATAAAAAAAGCGACTTTATGGGAGTCGCTGATGTTCCGCCACTTGGTCATTGATGTTGCCACCACCTGGTCATTGAGGGTCAACTTCATGGATGTTGCCGCCACCCGGTCACTGAGGGTCAACTTCATGGATGTTGCCACCACCTGGTCACTGAGGGTCAACTTCATGGATGTTGCGCCACCCGGTCACTGAGGGTCAACTTCATAGATGTTGCTGCCACCCGGTCACTGAGGGTCAACTTCATGGATGTTGCCGCCACCCGGTCACTGAGGGTCAACTTCACGGATGTTGCCGCCACCTGGTCACTGAGGGTCAACTTCATGGATGTTGCTGCCACCCGGTCACTGAGGGTCAACTTCATGGATGTTGCCGCCACCTGGTCACTGAGGGTCAACTTCATGGATGTTGCCGCCACCTGGTCACTGAGGGTCAACTTCATGGATGTTGCCGCCACCGGTCACTGGGGTCAACTTCATGGATGTTGCCACCACCTGTCACTGAGAGGTCAACTTCACGGATGTTGCCGCCACCTGGTCACTGAGGGTCAACTTCACGGATGTTGCCGCCACCTGGTCACTGAGGGTCAACTCACGGATGTTGCCGCCACCTGGTCACTGAGGGTCAACTTCACGGATGTTGCCGCCACCCAGGTCACTGAGGGTCAACTTCACGGATGTTGCCGCCACCCGGTCACTGAGGGTCAACTTCACGGATGTTGCCGCCACCAGGTCACTGAGGGTCAACTTCACGGATGTTGCCACCGCCCGTCACTGAGGGTCAACTTCACAGATGTTGCGCCACCCGGTCATGAGGGTCAACTTCACGGATGTTGCCGCCACCTGGTCACTGAGGGTCAACTTCACGGATGTTGCCGCCACCCGGTCCTTGAGGGTCAACTTCACGGATGTTGCCACCACCTGGTCACTGAGGGTCAACTTCACAGATGTTGCCGCCACCCGGTCATTGAGGGTCAACTTCACGTATGTTGCCACCACCTGGTCACTGAGTGTCAACTTCACTGATGTTGCCGCCACCTGGTCACAGAGGGTCAACTTCACGGATGTTGCCACCACCCAGTCATTGAGGGTCAACTTCACGGATGTTGCCGCCAAATGGTCACTGAGGGTCAACTTCACGGATGTTGCCACCACCCGGTCATTTAGGGTCAACTTCACGGATGTTGCCGCCACCTGGTCACTGAGGGTCAACTTCACGGATGTTGCCACCACCCTGTCATGAGGGTCAACTTCACGGATGTTGCTGCCACCTGGTCACTGAGGGTCAACTTCACGGATGTTGCCACCACCCGGTCATTGAGGGTCAACTTCACGGATGTTGCCACCACCTGGTCATTGAGGGTCAACTTCACGGATGTTGCCGCCACCTGGTCACTGAGGGTCAACTTCACGGATGTTGCTGCCACCCGGTCAATGAGGGTCAACTTCACGGATGTTGCCGCCACCTGGTCACTGAGGGTCAACTTCACGGAAGTTGCCACCACCTGGTCACTGAGGGTCAACTTAACGGATGTTGCCGCCACCCAGTCACTGAGGGTCAACTTCACGGATGTTGCCGCCACCTGGTCACTGAGGGTCAACTTCACGGATGTTGCTGCCACCCGGTCAATGAGGGTCAACTTCACGGATGTTGTCGCCACCCAGTCACTGAGGGTCAACTTCACGGATGTTGCCGCCACCCGGTCATTGAGGGTCAACTTCACAGATGTTGCTGCCACCCGGTCACTGAGGGTCAACTTCATGGATGTTGCCGCCACCTGGTCACTGAGGGTCAACTTCACGGAAGTGTCCACCACCTGGTCACTGAGGGTCAACTTCACGGATGTTGCTGCCACCCGGTCAATGAGGGTCAACTTTACGGATGTTGCCGCCACCCAGTCACTGAGGGTCAACTTCACGGATGTTGCCGCCACCCGGTCATTGAGGGTCAACTTCACGGATGTTGAAGCCACCCGGTCACTGAGGGTCAACTTCACGGATGTTGCTACCACCCGGTCACTGAGGGTCAACTTCACGGATGTTGCCGCCACCCAGTCACTGAGGGTCAACTTCACGGATGTTGCCGCCACCCGGTCATTGAGGTTCAACTTCACGGATGTTGCCGCCACCCGGTCACTGAGGGTCAACTTCACGGATGTTGCCACCACCTGGTCATTGAGGGTCAACTTCATGGATGTTGCCGCCACCTGGTCACTGAGGGTCAACTTCACGGATGTTGCTGCCACCCGGTCATTGAGGGTCAACTTCACGGATGTTGCCGCTACCCGGTCAATGAGGGTCAACTTCATTGATGTTGCCGCCACCTGGTCACTCAGGGTCAACTTCACGGATGTTGCTGCCACCCGGTCATTGAGGGTCAACTTCACGGATGTTGCCGCCACCCGGTCATTGAGGGTCAACTTCACGGATGTTGCCGCCACCCGGTCATTGAGGGTCAACTTCACGGATGTTGCTGCCACCCGGTCATTGAGGGTCAACTTCACGGATGTTGCCACCACCCGGTCACTGAGGGTCAACTTCACGGATGTTGCCACCACCTGGTCATTGAGGGTCAACTTCATGGATGTTGCCGCCACCTGGTCACTGAGGGTCAACTTCACGGATGTTGCTGCCACCCGGTCATTGAGGGTCAACTTCACGGATGTTGCCGCTACCCGGTCAATGAGGGTCAACTTCATTGATGTTGCCGCCACCTGGTCACTCAGGGTCAACTTCACGGATGTTGCTGCCACCCGGTCATTGAGGGTCAACTTCACGGATGTTGCTGCCACCCGGTCATTGAGGGTCAACTTCACGGATGTTGCCGCTACCCGGTCAATGAGGGTCAACTTCATTGATGTTGCCGCCACCTGGTCACTCAGGGTCAACTTCACGGATGTTGCCGCCACCCGGTCATTGAGGGTCAACTTCACGACTCTATATCTCAGTAACTACTGATCGGAATTTTTTTTGTTTTATTACCTACAGAAAATTATTATCTTCAATTCTGTAAGAATTTTTTTTTTTTTCAAAAATTCTTGGAGCCTGTCTGACACTTTGAGACTTGGCCTCTGGTCCTTGAAAGGGTTAAAGTGACTATATCACCACTACATTGTTTTTGCTTGACTATATGCTTTTAAAGTGACTATATTACCACTATATTGTTAATATTTTATTGTTCTAAAGTAACTATATTGTTTTAATTTGACTAAATTACCATAAATAATACATAGAAGTCTTGTGATTAGTAAATATTACTTGACGGATCCTCAGTCAATTTAATAAGACAACAAATCAAAATGGAGAAAGTTGATAACAAAAGAAAGCGATATGAAGGTGAAGAAGTTAAAATGAAGCCACCAAGCAACGTACCTAAACCTAAGAAGATAAAAGAAGACAAAAAAACAAATGAGCAAAAAGACATGAAACGACGACGAAAGTTTAACAAGAAAATCAGAAAGTGGAAGAGGAAAATGCAAAAGAAAAAAATGTAGCAGCAGGAGGGAAGTATGCCAGAGTGGAATTGGGATCAAGAGGTAGAAAATATCAGAAAAATCAATGGTTATCTTTCTAAACAAGAAATTCGTCTTGAAAGGAAAGAAATCCTAAAACACAATAGAATGCTGATGAAAATGTTTGCTGAAAGAGAGAATGAAGTTATACGAGCTGACATGGAAGAGAGAGCTAAGAAAAGACGCTTGGAGAGGCAAGAAAAAAACAAAATGAATTGAACGTCAACCAGAGGTGAAACAAGAACAAGCGGATCATATAATGAATTTAATGTTTTTATGTTGTTATGACGAGTTTGTTATGATTTTATGTTGTTGTTACGTATTATGAGAAGTTTACATTGCTATGATGAGTTTATGTTTTTATGTTGTTATGAGGAGTGTTATGTTTTTATATGATTATGAGAAGTTTACGTTGTTATGAGGAGTTTATGTTGTTATGAGGAGTTTATGTTGTTATGAGGAGTTTATGTTGTTATGAGGAGTTTATGTTGTTATGAGGAGTTTATGTTGTTATGAGGAGTTTATGTTGTTATGAGGAGTTTATGTTGTTATGAGGAGTTTATGTTGTTATGAGGAGTTTATGTTGTTATGAGGAGTTTATGTTGTTATGAGGAGTTTATGTTGTTATGGGAGTTTAGTTGTTTGGGAGTTTATGTGTTATGAAATTGGGGGTTTATGTTGTTATGAGGAGTTTATGTTGTTATGAGGAGTTTATGTTGTTATGAGGAGTTTATGTTGTTATGAGGAGTTTATGTTGTTATGTGGAGTTTATGTTGTTATGTGGAGTTTATGTTGTTATGTGGAGTTTATGTTGTTATGTGGAGTTTATGTTGTTATGAGGAGTTTATGTTGTTATGAGGAGTTTATGTTGTTATGAGGAGTTTATGTTGTTATGAGGAGTTTATGTTGTTATGAGGAGTTTATGTTGTTATGTGGAGTTTATGTTGTTATGAGGAGTTTGATGTTGACAGTTATATGTCCATAACAATGATAAGTTAGAAGAGGAAAACACTTAAGATGAAAGTTAAGAAACGTAGAAACAATTGAAAAATACAGTGGTACCCCAAGTTTTGTATGGCTCCCAACTAGAACAATTATGTAAGTGTGTTATTGTCAGTGCTTTTGTAAGTGTATTTTTGGGGGTCTGAAACGGACTAATCTAATTTATATTATTCCTTATGGGAACAAATTCGTTTGGTAACAGCACTCGAGCAGCCTTCTAGAATGAATTATGCTCGAAACTCTGGGGTCCACTGTATATTCAAAATTATGGTTGAAACTCAGGGTACCACTGTATATTCAAAATTATGGTTGAAACTCAGGGTACCACTGTATATTCAAAATTATGGTTGAAACTCAGGGTACCACTGTATATTCAAAATTATGGTTGAAACTCAGGGTACCACTGTATATTCAAAATTATGGTTGAAACTCAGGGTACATGTATATTCAAAATTATGGTTAAACTCGATACCACTGTATATTCAAATTATGGTTGAAACTGGGTACCACTGATATTCAAAATTAATGGTTGAAACTCGGGTACCACTGTATATTCAAATTATGTTGAAACTGTACACTGTATATTCAAATTATGGTTGAAACTCAGGGTACCACTGTATATTCAAATTATGTTGAAACTCGGTACCATGTATATTCAAAATTATGGTTGAAACTCAGGGTACCACTGTATATTCAATTAATGGTTAAACTCAGGGTACCACTGTATTCAAATTATGGTTGAAACTCAGGTACCATGTATATTCAAATTATGTTGAACTGGGTACCACTGTATATTAAATTATGGTAAACTCAGGTACCACGTATATTCAAAATTAGTTGAAACCAGGGTACCACTATTCAAAATTAATGGTTGAAACTCAGGGTACCACTGTATATTCAAAATTATGCTTGAAACTCGGGTCAATGTAGAGTTATACCTTGTTAAGTATGCCTTGAATAACGATAAATTCGAGTTAGTAATCATTTTTACGTCAAAATTATTGACTCAGTTTACGATGATTGCTTCGGTTTTGATATTCGTCCCGGACGCGCCCGAGGCGCCCAGCTGCGGGCACTCCAGGGAGCATCAGTGTGCTATTGTTTACAAGTGAGCAACCACTACCCACGCATTCATACCAGTATATTGTCATTATTCCATTGTTTTTAGTGCTTGCAACTGCTAAATAAGCTACCATGGGTCCAAAGAAAGCTCCTAGTGCCAGCCATGTGATAAAGAGTGTAGCATTCATGCAGGGAGTGTAGCATTCATGCAGGGAGTGTAGGATTCATGCAGGGAGTGTAGCATTCATGCAGGGAGTGTAGCATTCATGCAGGGAGTGTAGCATTCATGCAGGGAGTGTAGCATTCATACAGGGAGTGTAGCATTCATGCAGGGAGTGTAGCATTCATGCAGGGAGTGTAGCATTTATGCAGGGAGTGTAGCATTCATGCAGGAGTGTAGCATTCATACAGGAGTGTAGCATTCATGCAGGGAGTGTAGCATTCATGCAGGGAGTGTAGCATTCATGCAGGGAGTGTAGCATTCATGCAGGGAGTGTAGCATTCATGCAGGGAGTGTAGCATTTATGCAGGGAGTGTAGCATTCATGCAGGGAGTGTAGCATTCATACAGGGAGTGTAGCATTCATGCAGGGAGTGTAGCATTCATGCAGGGAGTGTAGCATTCATGCAGGGAGTGTAGCATTCATGCAGGAGTGTAGCATTCATGCAGGGAGTGCAGCATTCATGCAGGGAGTGTAGCATTCATACAGGGAGTGTAGCATTCATGCAGGGAGTGTAGCATTCATGCAGGGAGTGTAGCATTCATGCAGGAGTGTAGCATTCATGCAGGGAGTGTAGCATTCATGCAGGAGTGTAGCATTCATGCAGGGAGTGTAGCATTCATGCAGGGAGTGCATATGCAGGCATGCAGTGGGAGTGTAGCATTCATGCAGGAGTGTAGCATTCATGCAGGGAGTGTAGCATTCATGCAGGAGTGTAGCATTCATGCAGGAGTGTAGCATTCATGCAGGGAGTGTAGCATTCATGCAGGGAGTGTAGCAAGCATGCAAGGAGTGTAGCATTGCATGCAGGAGTGTAGCATTCACAAGGAGTGCAGCATTCATGCAGGAGTGTGCATTGCGCAGTGAGTGTAGCATGGCATGCAGGGAGTGTAGCATTCATGCAGGGAGTGTAGCATCTCATGCAGGGAGTGTAGCATTCATGCAGGGAGTGTAGCATTCATGCAGGGAGTGACATCAGGAGTGTAGCATTCAGGGAGTGTAGCATTCATGAGAGGCATGAGGAGTGTAGATTCATGCAGGGAGTGTAGCATTCATGCAGGGGGTGTAGCATTCATGCAGGGAGTGTAGCATTCATGCAGGGAGTGTAGCATTCATGCAGGAGTGTAGCATTCATGCAGGAGTGTAGCATTCATGCAGGAGTGTAGCATTCATGCAGGGAGTGTAGCAAAGCATGCAAGGAGTGTAGCATTCATGCAGGGAGGTAGCATTCAGAGGACATTCATGCAAGGAGTGTAGCAGGCATGCAGGAGTGTAGCATTCATGCAGGAGGTAGATCATGAGAGTGTAGCATTCATGCAGGGAGTGTAGCATTCATGCAAGGAGGAGTTAGCATTCATGCAGGGAGTGTAGATCATCAGGGGTAGCATCGCAGGAGTGAGCATTCATGCAGGAGTGTAGCATTCATGATGGCGAGCATCATGGGAGTGTAGCATTCATGCAGGGAGTGTAGCATTCATACAGGGAGTGTAGCATTCATGCAGGAGTGTAGCATTCATGCAGGGAGTGTAGCATTCATGCAGGAGTGTAGCAGGCATGCAGGGAGTGTAGCATTCATGCAGGAGGAGCATTCTGGGAGGTAGCATTCATGCAGGAGTGTAGCATTCATGCAGGAGTGTAGCAGGCATGCAGGGAGTGTAGCAGGCATGCAGGAGTGTAGCATTCATGCAGGGAGTATAGCATTCTTGCAGGATGTAGCAGGCATGCAGGGAGTGTAGCAGGCATGCAGGGAGTAAAGAAGGGATACAGGGAGTGTAGCATTCAAAGAAAAAGGCCAGTAACCCCAGAAAGTAACTTGCCACCTGCAGTGTTAATGGAAGGGGATTACCCTTCCAAACACTAGCATACTATACTCCATCCTTTCCCCTCCTCCCGTCCTCCACACATCAACAACTCTTCAATAAATGTAAGTGACATGTTATTGTACTATATTTACATGTATTTCTTTAATGTTCATTAAATTGTGTATTATATTTAATGTCAAAAAGTTCTAAAAAATATTTTATTTTAATACTTTTGGAAGTCTGGAACGGATTAATTTTATTTCCATTATTTCTTATGGGGAAAATTGATTTGGATAACGATTGATTCGGTTACAGATACGCCCTCTCTGACGGATTAATATTGTTAACCGAGTTATGACTGTATAGTGACAGTACTGTGTAGTGGTGTTTTATATACAGTGGACTCTCGAAAATGGGCTCCCTTGAATATAGGCGAATTTGAAAATAGGGCACCTTTGTCGGCAAAATATTGGCTTGATATTAGTCCGTTGGCTTGAAAATAGGTGGTCATCTTAAACACGTCCGCGTGGCCTTCCATCCGCCTGGGCACATAAACACAACATTGAGTGTCAGTGTGCCATTGTTTACCAGCGAGTGACCACCACCCACACATTCATACCATACATTTTTTTATTATTCCATTGTTTTTAGTGCTTGCAACTGCTTAATAAGCCACCATGGGCCCAAAGAAAGCTCCTAGTGCCAGCCCTGTGGTAAAGAGTGTAGCAGGGATGCAGGGAGTGTGGCAAGGATGCAGGGAGTAATGCAGGGATGCAGGGAGTGCTGCAGGGATGCAGGGAGTGTAGCAGTGATGCAGGGAGTGTAGCAGGAATGCAGGGAGTGTAGCAGGGATGCAGGGAGTGTAGCAGGGATGCAGGGAGTGTTGCAGGGAGTGTAGCAGGAAGGCAAGGACTTGGTACCTGAAGTCTTAATGGAAGGAGATTCCCCTTCCAAACACTAGCAACACCTCCTTCCTCTCCCTTCCTCTCCCCTCCTTCCTTCTTCCACATCAACAACTCTTCAACAAAGGTAAGTGTCAATTTATTACTGTTTTATAATATATATCTCATTGCTTTCTGTGTAGATAAATGTACATTTCATGTAAAAAAAAAAAAAAATTTAAATACTTTTGGGTGTCTGGAACGGATTAATTTGATTTTCATTATTTCTTATGGGGAAAATGGTTTTGAAATTAGTCCATTTTGAAAATAGGCGGACTCTCAGGAATAGATTATGGACGATTTTCAAGGGCCCACTGTAGTGACAGTACTGTGTAGTGTATATAGTGACAGTACTGTAGTTATATAGTGACAGTACTGTGTAGTGTTATATATAGTGACAGTACTGTGTAGTGTTATATATAGTGACAGTACTGTGTAGTGTTATATATAGTGACAGTACTGTGTAGTGTTATATATAGTGACAGTACTGTGTAGTGTTATATATAGTGACAGTACTGTGTAGTGTTATATATAGTGACAGTACTGTGTAGTGTTATATATAGTGACAGTACTGTGTAGTGTTATATATAGTGACAGTACTGTGTAGTGTTATATATAGTGACAGTACTGTGTAGTGTTATATATAGTGACAGTACTGTGTAGTGTTATATATAGTGACAGTACTGTGTAGTGTTATATATAGTGACAGTACTGTGTAGTGTTATATAGTGACAGTACTGTGTACTGTGTTATAAGTCATACTTGGTTTTCGATCACTTTTTTCGTGGAAAAATTGTCTCAGTTTTCGCCGATGGTATGGAACCTGTACACCAGTGCCACGCACATACAAAGGCCGTACCTCCCACGCACATTGTCACGCAGTCTAGCATTGTTTATGTTTGAGTGAACATCACCCCAAGAGTTCATACAAAACATTTATTAACAATTCATTGTTTTTGGCCCTTGAATATTGTGTGTTACTACTAAATAAGCTACCATGGGCCCAAAGAAAGCTCCTAGTTCCAGTCCTTTGGTAAAGAAAGTGAGAAACACTATGGAGTTTAAGAGTGTAGCAGGCATGCAGGGAGTGTAGCATGCATGTAGGGAGTGTAGCAGGTATGCAGGGAGTGTAGCAGGCAGGCATGCAGGGAGTGTAGTATGTATGCAGGGAGTGTAGCATGTATGCAGGGAGTGTAGCATGTATGCAGCGAATGTAGCATGTATGCAGGGAGTGTAGCATGTATGCAGGGAGTGTAGCATGTATGTGGGGAGTGTAGCATGTATGCAGGGAGTGTAGCAGGCATGCGGGGAGAGTAGCAGGCATGCAGGGAGTGTAGCAGGCATGCAGAGAGTGTAGCAGCAAGCAGGGAGTGTAGCATGTATGCAGGGAGTGTAGCATGCATGCAGGGAGTGTAGCAGGCATGCAGGGAGTGTAGCTAGTATGCAGGGAGTGTAGCAGGCATGCAGAGAGTGTTGCATGTAATGCAGGGGGTGTAGATGTATGCAGGGAGTGTAGCATGTATGCAGGGAGTGTAGCATGTATGCAGGGAGTGTAGCATGTATGCAGGGAGTGTAGCAGGTTTGCAGGGAGTGTAGCAGGTATGCAGGGAGTGTAACATTTATGCAGGGAGTGTAGCCTGATGGGGAGTGTAGCAGGTTGCAGGAGTGTAGCAGGTATGCAGGGAGTGTACATGTATGCAGGGAGTGTAGCATGTATGCAGGAGGTAGCATGTATGCAGGGAGTGTAGCATGTATGCAGTGAGTGTAGCATGTATGCAGGTAGTGTAGCATGTATGCAGGGAGTGTAGCATGTATGCAGGGAGTGTAGCATGTATGCAGGGAGTGTAGCATGTATGCAGGGAGTGTAGCATGTATGCAGGGAGTGTAGCATGTATGCAGGGAGTGTAGCATGTATGCAGGGAGTGTAGCATGTATGCAGGGAGTGTAGCATGTATGCAGGGAGTGTAGCATATATGCAGGGAGTGTAGCATGTATGCAGGGAGAGTAGCATATATGCAGGGAGTGTAGCAGGTATGCAGGGAGTGTAGCAGGCAGGGATTAAGTATAGCAGGCAGGGAGGGAGTGTAGCAGGCAGGGAGGGAGTGTAGTAGGCATGCAGGGAAGTGACCCCGGATAAGGACTTGGTACCTAAATTCCTTATGGAAGGGGATTCACCTTCCAAAAAATACGGTCTCTTCCCTCTCCCCTCCTCCCTCTCTTCCATTCAGCAACATCAGTCTTCAATAAAGGTAAGTGCCACATAGAGTTCATTCATTTGCACATGTAAATCTATTTTTAAGGCCCCAATTTTTTTTTTCCAAACTTCTGGGTTTCTGGAATGGATTAATTGAATTTCCATTATTTCTTATGGGGAAAATAGTTTTGGTTTTCGCCCATTTTGGTTTTAGCCGATCCATCTGTAACAGATTAAACTCGAAAACCAAGGGATGACTCTAAATACAATTAATCCATTTCCACCCAAAAAATTTCACAAAAAATTCATTTTTTAAAAGATAAACTATACTTTTACATACACAAACTAATATTATTAACACAAAATAATAATACATACATAAATAATAAATAACATTTACTTACCTTTATTGAAGAGATTGCTGGCATCTAGAAGCTAGGAAGGAGGACACGGGAGGGGTTAGTGTTTGGAAGAGGAATCCCTCCATAAGAACTTCAGGTAACAAGTCCTTATCTGGGATTACTTCCTTCTTTTCTTTTAATGCCACTAGGACTAGCTTGAGAGTCACTGGACCCCTGCCTCGAAAAATAACTGTCAAGAGAGTTCTGCTTCTGGAGCCTCTTTAACATTTTCCTGAAGTGCAACATGGCTCTCTCACTGAACTGGTTGCAGAGATGGCTTATTTCAGCTTGCTCAGGGTGAAATTATTCAACAAAACTTTGCACATCGTTCCACTTGGAACAAATTTCCTTAATCCGTGAAGAAGGCGCCTCACCCTGTCCATCCTCCTCCTGTGAATCAATTTCCCTAAATGTCATCTGATGCTGTTCCTGATGAAGCTCTCTCAGCTCTTCAGTGGTTAGCTCTACCCTGTGCTCCTCCATATCCTCACCACTCAACTCCAACCCCAGGGACTTGCCCAATTCCACAATAGAGTCCACCACAGGCACAGGGTCATCAGGGTCAGGGTCAGCCTCAAATCCTTCAAAATCCCTCTTTTCAACACAATCCGGCCACAGTGGTCTCCAAGCAGAGTTCAAAGTCCTGGAAGTCACTCCCTGCCAAGCCTTACCTATAAGGCCTATGTAATGGATGATATTGAAGTGATCTTTCCAGAACTCTCTTAGGGTCAACTCAGTGTCCGAGGTCACTTGAAAGCACTTTTCAAACACTGCTTTGGTGAACAGTTTTTTGAAGTTACAAATAACCTGCTGGTCCATGAGCTGGATGAGAGGAGTGGTGTTAGGAGGCAAGAACTTCACTGTGATGAAACTGAACTCATCAGACAAATAGTCTCCCAAGTTGTGAGGATGAGCAGGAGCATTGTCCAGTAGCAGGAGGCACTTGAGTGGCAAATTCTTTTCCAGGAGGTATTTCTTCACACTAGGGCCAAACACTCCAGTGAACCATTCCACGAAAATGTCCTTAGTGACCCATGCCTTTGTGTTAGCCTTCCAATACACACACAAATTATTCTTGTTAACATTGTGTTCCTTGAAGGCTCTGGGATTTTCTGAGTGATACACCAGTAAAGGCTTCACTGTGGAAGCAGCAGCGGCATCTGAGCTCCATATTTTTCTCATCACCCAGAGTTTATCAATGCTCCTATGATGACCTTGCTGCAAGCAAAACTGCACTAACCTATGTAGCATCCAGAATGACCCAAGAATACCAGCAGTGAGACCTACAAACCAAATAAACTGACGATTAAAGGAAGACTGCCCACAAACCCAAAGCATCACCCCGCTGCCAAACAAATGCCTACCAGCCTACAGCTTACCAGCCTACAACTTGCCAGCCTACAGCTTACCAGCCTACAGCTTACCAGCCCACAGCTTACCAGCCTACAACCTACCAGCCTACAGCCTACCAGCCTACAGCTTACCAGCCTACAGCTTACCAGCCTACAGTTCACCAGCCTACATCTTACCAGCCTACAGCTTCATCTTGCCGCACCAACTTCCCCGACTACTGTGCTCAAATGAGACGTAACATCAGAAGAACCAAATCCAAAATCAACAAGAAAACACCAAGAAATCTACTAATCAACTTGTCTACCAAGGATGCCAGTACACCCTCCACCCCCCTCACCAATGATCCAGATACACTAAAGTCATACATCATCAAATTAATCAATGAAAATATGGACCAACGTAAAGCACTTCAACAACAAGATACCAGGATGACACAACTTGAAAACAAAATCCTCAGCCTTGAACAAAAGTTAACAACAACTGGAATAACTGATTTTGGCAAAACCCTCCAAACTGTCATTAATAGCCACACTGAACAGATAACATCTATAAACACAAAGGTTGAGGAAGCAGTAAAGGAGTGGAAGAACAACATGGATAACCAGTTTAATGACTACCTTGCACTACAAGAGGACAAAACCGAGCAAGATAAGTTATCAGACGCAGTAATAGTGAACAGTCCATTCTTTCCCAGTGATATGACCCAAGCAAACAGTAAAGACATTACTTTACAGATCATCAAAGATCAAATAAACGTAAATGTACCAGTGACAGATATAAAAGAAGCACGATTACTAGGTTCCCATGGTAGAAAAAGTGTTATGCTTAGATTCACCACACATGACGGGAAAACAGATATAATTAGATTATCTATTAAAGCCAGGAAACAAGTACAGTGGTACCCCGACTTACGATATTTTTTCATTCCAGAATGCTGTTCAAGTGCCATTACCAAACGAATTTATCTCCATAAGAAATGATGTAAAATAGACTAGTCCTTTTAGACCCCCAAAATTACACTTACAAAAGCATTTAAAAAAATAAACTTACATAAAAGGGTGAGTTTGGGGACCATCGTAAGTCGGGGTACCACTGTATTCATTAATGAGTGTCTGACCAAAAAACGTCAGAACCTCTGGTATAGAATCAGAAGACTTAAGCGAGAGAATAATGATAAAATCCACCAATGTTTCACCCGGGATGGAAAAATTCTAGTGAAAAAAACAAGTGTAGGTCAGTTGTATACTATCACAAATGAGAATGAACTATCAAGATTCCTTAGGGATGCAAATATAACAGAGACTGTATAAACACAATGTCCAATACCAAACCCCTATGTATAGTGTAGTGTATGTTTTGCCCATCTACCTCATTTAAGTATTTGTCTATCCTCTGATGAATATTTTTGACAAATAGTTTTACTTTTATTTTTAAATACATACAATTATTACTTGTGCCCATTTTTCAACCCACATACCTATATATTTTTATCAGCTTACTTGCTTAGAATTTATAATTACTATTAATCACCTTATTTGCTAAAAATTGTACTTATCTTTTAATATTTTTAATACTAATAAATTTTACTTTTGTACACTTTTATACACTTTAGAACTTATCTCTCTTTTAATAATTAACTTTGATTTTCATTATATTGCCTTTAATAAATTCTATAATCACAACTAGTGCAATACTGAATCTTAATATTTGTTCCATTATAACTTAATACTAATCATAATAACTTTCCAACCAGTTCTATTAGCTAGTTAAATAATAAATCAATTACACTGTAAAGATAGTATCCTAAACCTCTGTGACTTCTATTCAAAAGTGTGTTAATCCAATTAGCTAGAAAATTCAATTGATCAGATATCATATCTTTAAGTTTAGCATTATTCATTGTTCTTAAGTCTTTTTAGAATCACACTCATATATAAACTTTTGTTTAATTAATTAACTAATTCAGGTGCTAACTCAGGTGCTATAGTTTTAGATTCTTATTAGCTGTAAATTGACTACCTTAGCTCATTCTTTTCATTTTTGAAAACATATTCAACGTACTTACTCACGTGCCAAGAAATCCTTTTGCATTGTCCTATTCTTAGGTCTACTTGTGTTGTTCTAATTTTAAGTTTAATTATAGAATCACACTAAATCTTATGATTCCAAACATTGATCCTGAAACCAACCTTCTATTAAATGACTTACATGAACCTAACAACAACTGTCATTACTACACAGCAGAACAGGCTAAAACACTACTCAAATCCAACAATAACATAACTATCTTTAATTACAATGTCAGATTTTTAAGCAAACATTTTGATGACCTCACTGCATTATTAAACTCACTTCAGGCCAGTATGTCCATCATTGCTCTCACTGAAACATGGTTAAAGCCTCATACTACAGATATCTATGCCATTCCTGGTTACACAGCCATACACAATTGTCGGCCAGACCAACAAGGAGGTGGCACAGCTATGTTCTACTCAGACCAGCTTGAATGTATTAACAATACTTGAACAAGAGATGAACATGGAGAATATATAATAGCTAAATTTAAATCCAAATATCTACAAAAACCTCTCACAGTTATAAACATCTATAGATTACCACAGTCAAACATTCAGCAATTTAGTGAAAAATTAGGAAGTATGATTACTGATGCACACATGAACAAAGACCACTTAATCCTCACAGGCGACTTCAATATAAACCTCCTATAAGATCAGGACCCACTAGTAACTGAATTCACAAACACTATGAGCAACTGCTTACTGCTCCCGACAATAACAAAACCTACGAGAATCTCTGAGACCTGTGCCTCTCTATTAGACCATATCTGGACTAACACCATATCCCCATTAAAATCAGGCATAATCACAGACAATACCACTGACCACTACCCGACCTTTCTCATAACAAATCTCGGAAAATTACCACTAGAGACTACTAAAGTTACTTTCAGACGACATAATGAGACAGCTATAAATAGCTTTATAACAGCTATGACAAACATTGACTGGCAAACAGAAATAGACAACTTCCCAGATACTGACTTATGTATTAATAATTTTCTTAAAAAGACCCAATACATCTATAATAAGCACTGCCCTAAAAAAACTAAACAAATCACAACTAAAAGATTAAATAGTCCCTGGCTAACCCCCAGCATACTCAAGTCCATTAATATAAAGCACCTATATGAAAAACAGTACAGAATGGGACAAATATCAAGAGAACAAACAAAACACTACTCATCAAACCTAACGAGTCTGATAAGAAGGTCAAAAAAACTGTACTATGAGAACAGATTACATAACTTAAAAGGTGATATAAAAAAGACCTGGAAAACCCTATCTGAAATTCTAGGAACAAAAAAGATATCCACAAACAGAACAATCAAGCTAACAAAACCAGATGAACCCCTACTCCCACCTATTGAAACAGCAAACAAACTCAATGATTTCTTCTCCACCATAGGTAAAAAGCTGGCAAGCAAAATCCCAAGTTCAAATACTCCACCTAATGACTATCTCACTGGCACCTATCCGAACACACTATTCCTAGCCCCAACCAACCCAATAGAAGTTTCACTTATAATCAACACATTAAAAAACAAAGCAGGTGACCTAAATAACTTACCACCTTATATATACAAAAAAGCCTCTCAAGTTCTCTCACCAATTATTGCAACACTCTTTAACAAATCCATTGAATCCTCTACCTTCCCATCAATACTCAAAATAGCGAGGGTCACCCCAATACATAAGGGAGGAGATCAAGCAGACCTGAATAACTACAGGCCGATATCTAACTTACCCCTTCTCTCAAAAATCTTTGAAAAATTAATTCATAGACAAATATATTCCTACCTCACCTCCAACAACGTACTCAACCACTGTCAATTTGGATTCAGGCCTAATAAAAATACAAATGATGCCATTATACACATGTTAGAAATAATTTACACCGCCCTTGAGAAAAAAGAAATCCCAGTGGGAATCTTCATTGATTTACGTAAAGCTTTTGATACAGTTGACCATGATCTGTTACACTTAAAATTATTGCACTATGGTATAAGAGGACACTCCCTAAACTACCTAAAATCATACCTTAGCAACAGAAACCAATATGTGTACACAAATGGAGCTAGCTCCACCGCGCAAACTATTACCGTAGGTGTCCCACGGAAGTGTTCTTGGCCCACTACTCTTTCTCATTTACATTAACGACCTACCAAATGCATCTCAACTACTCAAACCCATACTTTTTGCAGATGACACTACATACGTTATCTCTCACCCAAGCCCAGACACACTAGCCAACACTGCAAATACTGAATTGCAGAAAATATCTACCTGGATGATGACCAACAAACTTACTCTCAATATTGATAAAACCTATTTTATCCAGTTTGGGAACAGAGCTACAAACGCACCACTTAACATAATGATAAACGGGTCCCCTATCACAAAACTCACAGAGGGAAAATTCTTAGGAATCCATCTTGACAGTGGCCTCAAATTTCAGACACATATACAACAAATCTCCAAGAAAGTCTCAAAGACCGTGGGAATACTATCCAAGATACGGTACTATGTTCCACAACCAGCTCTCCTTACCCTATATCACTCACTCATTTACCTCTACCTCACCTATGGAATCTGCGCATGGGGCTCTACATCAATAACTCATCTCAGACCACTAATAACACAACAAAAGGCAGCAGTTAGAATGGTAACAAATTCTCACTCCAGGCAACATACTCCACCAATATTCAAAAACCTAAACTTACTCACCATACAAGACATCCATACTTTTTACTGTGCCTATTACATACATAGAACACTCTATGCATATATTAACCAACCACTCAAACTTCTCCTTACCAATTTTAACAGGACACATGACCATAACACTAGACACAGATCACTCCTCGATGTTCCCCGTGTCCATCTAACACTATGTAAAAACTCAATGCATATAAAAGGCACGAAAATTTGGAATTCATTACCTGTCATTGCCAAAGAAACCCTAACTGTACCCCAATTCAAAACGATGCTAAATAACCACCTTCTCACCCAAAGCTAATTGCTCCATATCAAACATTCCCAGCAAAGTAGAATAATCACTTAACGTAAAAACCTGACTAATCAATTGAATGTAATGTATAAATGAATGAATGAATGAATGTAAAACCTGTTATGAATAATACATACTTAGCTAATTATTTCCACAACACTTACATTATAATGACCACGTAAACTAACTGCAATGCAATTAATTGTTTTAAATTGTTATCTCACTCAATTAGTTGCATTGCTACAATAAATTGCTACAATTAATTGATATGTTCAACTTATATTCAAACTTTATAACTTAGATATGCAACTTTACTTATTTTATAAATTATCAACCATAACTTTTAATTATTTTATTATTATTATTATTGCTTTAATTTGTTTAATCTGATTTAATTAATTTTATAATGAAGACAAAAGTACAAAACTATGTTTAAAAAATGTCATGTCTAAACTATGTTCAAATTTCATAGCTTAAATACTCACCTTTACTCATTGTAAACTATCTACAAAAATTCTTACAATTTAGTTTTAAGTTAATTTTAAGTCTGCCCAAAATGCCTGCATACTAGGGGCTTTGGCATGTACACCTCCGAATTCAATAACCAAATGTAATTCTTGTATCATGTCCAAATAAACTATTATTATTATTATTATTATTATTACTTTAAAATCACCACTGGCATTAGCACACAACATGAGAGTTAGCCTGTCTTTCATAGGCTTGTGTCCTGACAGTGCCTTTTCCTCCTGAGTAATGAAGGTTCTGTTTGGCATTTTCTTCCAAAACAGGCCTGTTTCATCACAATTAAACACTTGTTGGGGGTTCAAATTTTTCAGTGTCTACAAACCCCTGGAATTCCTGAACAAATTTTTCAGCTGCAAGTTTGTCTGAGCTGGCTGCCTCACCATGCCTCACAACACTGTGTATAACATAAGAACATAAGAAAGGAGGAACACTGCTGCAGGCCTGTTGGCCCATACTAGGCAGGTCCTTCACAATCCATCCCACTAACAGAATAAGTGCCCAACCTAATTTTTAATTCTACCCAAGAAATAAGCTTTGATGATTCTATTAACTCAAGTGCGAGTCCCACTCAAATCCAACCCCTCTCACTCATGTATTTATCCAACCTAAATTTAAAACTACCCAAGGTCCTAGCTTCAATAACCCTACTAGGCAGACTGTTCCACTCATCAACTACCCTATTTCCAAACCAATATTTTCCTATATCCTTTCTAAATCTAAACTTATCCAATTTGAATCCATTATTGCGGGTTCTCTCTTGGAGAGATATCCTCCAGACCTTATTTATATCCCTCTTATTAATACCCATCTTCCACTTATATACCTCGATCATGTCTCCCCTCATTCTTTGTCTTACAAGTGAATGTAATTTAAGGGTCTTCAATCTTTCTTCATACGGAAGATTTCTAATGCTATGAATTAACTTTGTCATTCATCGCTGAATGTTTTCTAACGAATTTATATCCATTCTGTAAAATGGAGACCAGAACTGAGCTGCGTAATCTAGGTGAGGCCTTACTAATGATGTATAAAGCTGTAATATAACTGCTGGACTTCTGTTCCTTACACTTCTTGATATAAATCCCAGTAATCTATTTGCTTTATTTCTTACGCTTAGGCATTGCTGCATTTGCTGGCTTTAAAATCACTCGCCTCCGCACTGGTTGCAGGCATTGTCTTGACAAGATCTGTGTGCAACTGCCTTGCCTTTTCACAAATTATCGTCGTGGAAATACTGTCACCCTGTAGTGGTTGTAGGTTAATCAAAGATAGAGTAACAATAACAATGTACTCTCTATGGCTGCTCCATAACAACAACAACAAAACAATTATAAATGACTGAACCAAACATACATAGTATTTAACACTCCAACTGCTCCCAACCCCTTACATTCCTCCTTTTCTAAATTACAGAATGCTGCTCAAGTGCCATTACCGAACGAATTTACTTCCTTAAGAAATAATGTCACGTAGGTTAGTCTATTTCAGACCCCCAAAAATACACTTGCAACAGCACTTACGAAAATACACTTACATAAATGTTCGAGTTTGGAGATGCACGAAAACCAAGGGACCACTGTATCATCCAACTTATAAATTCAATGTATCTGGAGGTTTGACAACTCTGTTGGAACGCTGGAGAATTGGAGGGTTTGCACTGTCCTGAGGTGCCTCTTCTTTTCTCACACGGCTGGTTCCCTTATCAAACCTCCCAGGAGGTTCTTCCTGCATGCTAATCTGCTCTTTAAGTTTATTACCATTATTATCTGTTGTGGGCAGTTCCTCTAAACCACTCCTTACTGCTTCTGGTACTGTTGGAATCAGTGGTTGCTCTCCACTCCTAAACCTTGGCATGAGCTGATCTATATGCCTTTTCCATATCATGTTACCAAACCCTCTAATTAACACTTTGTACAGTGGTACCCCGACTTACGATGGTCCCCAAACTCACCCTTTTATGTAAGTTTATTTTTTTAAATGCTTTTGTAAGTGTAATTTTGGGGGTCTAAAAGGACTAGTCTATTTTACATCATTCCTTATGGGGATAAATTCGTTTGGTAATGGCACTTGAACAGCATTCTGGAATGAAAAAATATCGTAAGTCGGGGTACCACTGTATTTCCTAACCCCTAATACCTCCACAATTTTTCCTTCTACCCAAGGGTCACCTTTCCAAAAGTTCCTTGCATACACAGCAAAATCAACTTTAAATTGCTTCACCACTCCTTGAAGGTCCAGTCCAGCAGGCATGTTAGGCAA
This sequence comes from Cherax destructor, assembly GCA_009830355.1. Classification (NCBI taxonomy): domain Eukaryota; kingdom Metazoa; phylum Arthropoda; class Malacostraca; order Decapoda; family Parastacidae; genus Cherax; species Cherax destructor. The sequence goes on along the minus strand of WNWK01008249.1, from coordinate 34,968 downwards.
TAAATTGTCCTCTTTAACATGACATTTGACAGCCAATACAGGGACTTTGAAATTCCTATGATCTCTTATATTTAAAAAGTCCCCTGTGGGTATTAATTACTAAAAGATGTTGGCTCTTCTCATCTACAGGTATCTGTAAATAAGCATCCTTTAAATCTAATTTTGTAAATATTTTACCTTTACCCACTACAGACAATAATTCCTAAATCCTGGGTAAAGGATATCTTTCACAATGAATTTGTTGATTTACATATTTAAAATCCCCACATATTCTCATAGACTTAGTCAGCCTTTAATACTGGTACAATAGGTACAGACCATTCACTATGCGAAATAGGCTCAATAATGCATTTCTGCACTAATTTTTCTAATTCTTTCTCAATCATCTCTTTGTGAAAAATGGTACTGGCCGTGCTTTCACAAATTTAGGAACACCATCACTTTTCACATGAATTTTGGCCACGATGCTGGAGATAGGTTTACTAGAATCTACCCAAAAATTATCTAACATTTCTTCAGCACTGTCTAGTTTGTTAATTTTGGTAGATTCATCCAATCCAGCAAGGTAAATCCTTACCTTTTTCATGAGGTCTTTCCCACACAAGTTACTATTACTGGATTTCACTACATAAAACACTTGTGACACCTCTAATTTATTATATCTTACCGGCAAAACCACCTGTCCCAGAAGGTTTATTTTCCAATTATCATATGCAGTTACCCTCCTAGAACATGGCTCAATGTGCCCCTTCACTGCCTCTACCCAGTCTTTGGATAAAGTCGAGATGGACGCCCCACTGTCAATCTCAAAAGGTACCTTTTATTGTTGATGATAAACCCATATTTCTCTGCCTTCATGGAAAACACTCTATCCTCTAAGGCATATAAGCTCATCACTTCCTCATCCGCTGAACTATCACCGCCATCCAGCACCTTAATTGACTTTGTTCTAGGATATCTCAGTGACTGCTGTGTCATGGCTGTCCTGTTTTTGTCAATACTCGAATTTGATACACCCTTAGGAGACACTTTTGAAAATTTCTTTCTACACACTCTTCTCAAGTGGCCTTTCTTATGACACTTATTACAGAAAAAGTCTTTAAACCTACAAGTACCACAATGTTTACATTTCACAGCATTAACCCTTTGGGGGTCGGTGCCGTACTAGTACGTTTTACGAGCAGGGGTTGGTGCCGTACTAGTACGCCCAAATTCTAGTGGCCTCAATTTAAGCAGAAAACGTCTGGTAGGCATACATATGAAAGAATGGGTCTGTGTGGTCAGTGTGCGCAGTATAAAAAAAATCCTGCAGTACACACTGCATAATGAGAGAAAAAAAACTCTGACCGTTTTTTTCGATTAAAACAGCGAGTTTGCAGTCGATTTTCGTATGGTTTTTATTGATGTATTCTCGTTTTCCTGGTCTCATTTGATAGAATGGAAGATATATTACAGAAATAGAGTTGATTTTGATTGGTATGACAATGACAAGTACCTTGAAATTGAGCTCAAAGTAGCGAAAATGTTCGATTTTTGACGATGTTCAAGAGAAAACAAATCACACCATGCCTCCAATACACATCAACTGGCGAGTCTTATATTCATGCACAAGTGCTCTGATATTATTTATACCATTTTTACAATGATGCAGTTGTATACATAACAGTAAATTTTCTATTTTTTGTGAGAATAAAAATTCAAAATGAAAAGCAAAAGTAATGGAACAGGGGCCTGGAGACGTGACTAATGAACAGAGAACATGTTATTTTAGTGCCAGGAATGTCTACCTTGTTTACTCTGGACCCTATTTTAATCACTTGTACTGCAGGAGCAGAGTTCTGATCTGTAACAAATGCCTGTTCAAGTTCAAAAGTTTGTCAAATAGTTTTGCAGACTGCACTTTGCAAATCCAAATTTTCTGCAACTAGTTGAGGAAAATCACTTCATCCACCACTGCCATAAACAACTGGTCCCTTACTCTGGGGTCAAATTGTCCCCCAAAGGTACAGTTCACAGCCAACGCTTTTAAATCTGTATATAATTCATGCAAGGACTCACCCTGTCGTTTCTTCCTCTGCTCAAAAGCCAACAAACTGCGGTGGTACGCTGGTTTCACTGCATAATAACTTTTCAGTGCCATGACCAAGTCGTCGTAATGCTTCGTGTGTGGTAAATCTGGTGCACACACATTACCTAAAACACTGTAAGTTTCTGATCCCAGTGACACTAGCAAGAAATTCCTCTTGTTATCTTGCTCTTTAATTCCTAAGTGAGAGAAATTGGCTTCCAACAAGCTTAGCCAAAGCTCCAAAGAAATCTTACGTGGGTCGAAAGGTTCCAACCTTCCTTTTAACGCCGCCATGCCTCCACTTGTTGCTGCTGTAGATTTTTAATAATCACCGCTCTGCTGCAACGTCCTCGGCTGCCAATATCCCTACTACAGTGGTCCCTCGGTTTTCGTGTATCTCTGTTTTCGTGTATTTCAGTTTTCGTGTAGTTTTTCGTGGAAAATTGCCCTCTGTTTTCGTGTGTTCCTCCGTTTTCGTGCTCGGTCCGGGAAACCCGTCCACCAGTGCCGCGCACATACAAAGGCCGTAGGCCACCACCCAAGCACCTCCCACGCACATTGCCACGCAGTCTAGCATTGTTTACGCTTGAGTGAACATCACCCCAGGAGTTTATACAAAATATTTATTAACAATTCATTGTTTTTGGGCCTTGATTATTGTGTGTGACTACTAAATAAGCTACCATGGGCCCAAAGAAAGCTCCTAGTGCCACTTCTTTGGTAAAGAAAGTGAGGAAAACCATAGAACTGAAGAAAGAAATAATAGATAATAGAAAAATATGATAGTGGTGTATGTATTGCCGAGCTCGCCAGGATATACAAGAAAGCCCCAACAACCATCGGTTCAATTGTGTATAAGAGAAAAGCAATCACTGAAGCTAATGTTGCGAAAGGGGTGAATACAATAACCAAACAGAGATCACAAACAATAGAAAATATGGAGAAATTGTTGTTGCTGTGGATAAACCAAAAACTGCTAGCGGGTGATAGTATTGTGCAATCCATCATACGTGAAAAAGCAAGGCAGTTGCATGCTGATCTTGTCAAGAAAATGCCTGGAACCAGTGATGTTGATGTTGATGAATTTAAGGCCAGCAAAGGCTGGTTCGAAAAATTTAAGAGGCGAACTGGCATACACAGTGTTGTAATGCATGGTGAGGGGGCCAGTTCAGATAAAGATGGGGCTGAAAAATTTGTGCGCGACTTTAAAAAATATGTAGAGGCTGAAAAATTTTCAAACCCCAACAAGTGTTTAATTGTGACGAAACAGGCCTCTTTTGGAAGAAAATGCCAAGGAGGACCTACATCACGCAGGAGGAAAAGGCAATGCGAGGACACAAGCCTATGAAAGACAGGCTAACTCTAATGTTGTGTGGTAACGCTAGTGGGGATTTCAAAGTGAAGCCTTTACTCGTGTATCACTCTGAAAATCCCAGAGTGTTCAGGGACTACAGTGTTGACAAGAGTAAATTGTGTGTGTTTTGGAAGTCTAATGCTAAGGCATGGGTCACTAGGGAAATTTTCCTGGAATGGTTTAATCAAGTGTTTGGACCCAGTGTGAAGAAATATTTATTGGAGAATAAATTGCCACTTAAGTGCCTCCTGGTAATGGACAATGCTCCTGGTCATCCTCAAGACTTGGACGACCAAATGTCTAAGGATTTCAGATTTGTAAAAGTGAAGTTCTTGCCTCCTAACACCACTCCTCTCCTCCAGCCCATGGACCAGCAGGTCATTTCAAACTTCAAAAAACTGTACACCAAAGCAATGTTTCAAAGGTGTTTTGATGTGACCAATGACACTAAATTGACCCTAAAAGAGTTCTGGAAGGCTCGCTTCGATATCTTCCATTGCATAGGCCTTATAGATAAAGCTTGGCAGGGAGTGACCTCCAGGATGATGAACTCTGCTTGGAGAAAGTTGTGGCCAGATTGTGTCCCAGATAGGGATTTTGAAGGGTTTGAAGCTAACCCTGAGGAGCCTATGGAAGTTGTGGAAAATATTATGGAATTGGGGACTTCCATGGGGTTGGATGTGAATGAAGAGGATGTGGAAGAGTTGGTGGAGGACCACAATGAAGATCTAACCGCTGAAGAGCTGCAAGAACTTGAGCTGCAACAACAACAAAACAGATCTGAGGAAATTGCTTCAGTTGAGGAAGAGAGATGTAAGGTGCCTTCTTCAGAGATTAAGGAGATTTGTGCAATGTGGAGTAGGGTGCAATCATTTGTGGAGGAACATCACCCTGACAAAGATGTTGCAATCCGTGCTGGCTACTTTTACAATGACAATTCCATGTCCCATTTTAGGGACATTTTAAAGAGCCGCCAGACACAGAGCTCTCTGGAGAGATATTTAGTGCCACAGGTGTGCAGTGACTCTCAAGCTGGTCCTAGTGGGATTAAAAGACAAAGAAGGGAAGTGACCCCAGATGAGGACTTGGTACCTAGAGTCCTTATGGAGGGGGATTCCCCTTCCAAAAATTAGGGACTCTACCCTCTCCCCTCCTATCTCTCTTCCATCCAGCAACATCAGTCTTCAGTAAGGGTAAGTGCCACATTCATTTCATTCATTTGTGCATGTAAATCTATCTTTAAGGCCCCCCAAAAAAAAATTTTCCAAACTTCTGGTTTTCTGGAACGGATTAATTGAATTTCCATTATTTCTTATGGGGAAAATGGTTTCAGTTTTCGTGTGTTTCAGTTTTAGTGCCTCCCTCTGGAATGGATTAAACACGAAAACCGAGGGACCACTGTACTTCAGGCCACATTGGCCCAATATCCTTGGCTCTGATGATCCCATCCTCATTGCCACTGTAGTGGTTGTAGGATAATCAAAGATAGAGTAACAATAACAATGTACTCTCTATGGCTGCTCCATAACAACAACAACAATAACAAAACAATTATAAATGACTGAACCAAACAAACATAGTATTTAACACTTCTACTGCTCCCAACCCCTTACACACCCGCTATCTGTTTATCATTGATCCACACCCCCAACAACTTCTCAACTGTTTTCGATCTATTTTTCGTTAACATATCAACACCTTTTGCAACATTAGCTTCCTTGATTTCTTTTCTCTTTGCCAGGATAGAGGTGATAGTAGATGTGTTTTTTCCGTACATCCTGGAAAGCTCACTCACATGTACAGCACTCTCATATTTTTCTACAATCTCCTTCTTCACTTCGATGGTGTTCCTCACTTTCTTTACCACAGGGGGCCAACTAGGAAGCTTCTTTGGACCCATGGTGACTTATTTCACAGTCACAATCACTAAAACACCAATAAACACAACAAATTTACTGTGAATGTTTGAAAGAGCGTGCTGGGTAAAGTTCTCTCAATGGTAAACAACGCTAGACTGGCGTTCTGCATGATGAGGCGCGCAAGCGCGGACAGGTTTGATACGGCCCGATACACGAGGGAATGATGATACACGAGGAAAACATTGACCGAAAAAAGCGCTCGAAACACGAAATCACTGATATACGGAATCACCGAAACATGAGGAGTTACTGTATACAGTGGTCCCTCGACTATCGGTCTTAATCCATTCCAAGAGCTAGACCTCAACTCGAAAACTTCGAAACTCGAAACCTTATTTCCCATAAGAAATAATGTAAATACAATTAATCTGTTCCACCCAAAAATATTCACACAAAAAATACATTTTAATTATATAGTTCTACATACACAAAACAACATTATTAACACAATTATAAATACGTACATAATACACAATAAACACTACAACATAATAATAAATAACATTTACTAACCTTTATTGAAGAGAGTTGCTGGTATCTGGAAGATAGGAAGGACAGGGGGAGGGTGTTAGTATTTGGAAGGGGAATCCCCCTCCAAAAGGACTTCAGGTAACAAGTCCTTATCTGGGGTTACTTCCCTTCTTTTTCTTTTAATGCCACTAGGACCAGCTTGAGAGTCACTGGATCACTCAAATCCTTCAAAATCCCTCTTTTCAACACAAACCGGCCACAGTGGTCTCCAAGCAGAGTTCAAAGTCCTGGAAGTCACTCCCTCCCAAGCCTTACTTATAAGGCCTATGCAATGGACGATATTGAAGTGATCTTTCCAGAACTCTCTTAGAGTCAACTGAGTGTCCGAGGTCACTTCAAAGCACTTTTCAAACAATGCTTTTGTGTCGAGTTTTTTGAAGTTGGAAATGACCTGCTGGTCCATGAGCTGGATGAGAGGAGTGGTGTTAGGAGGCAAGAACTTCACTGTGATGAAACTTAACTCATCAGACAAATAGTCTTCCAAGTTGTGAGGATGAGCAGGAGCACTGTCCAGTACCAGGAGGCACTTGAGTCCCAATTTCTTTTCCAGGAGGTATTTCTTCACACTAGGGCTAAACACTCCAGTGAACCATTCCACGAAAAAATCCTTAGTGACCCATGCCTTGGTGTTAGCCTTCCAATGCACACACAAATTATTCCTATTAACATTGTGTTTCTTGAAGGCTCTGGGATTTTCTGCGTGATACACCAATAAAGGCTTCACTTTGAAATCACCACTGGCATTGGCACAAAGCATAAAAGTTAGGCTATCTTTCATAGGCTTGTGTCCTGGAAGTGCCTTTTCCTCCTGAGTAATGAAGGTCCTGTTGAGCATTTTCTTCCAAAACAAGCCTGTTTTATCACAATTATACACTTGCTGGGGTTCAAATTTTTCAGTGTCTTCAAACCCCTGTAATTCCTGCACAAATTTTTCAGCTGCACATTTGTCTGAGCTGGCTGCCTCACCATGCCTCAAAACACTGTGTATGCCACTATGTTTCTTAACCCTTAAACGGTCCAAACGTATATTTACGTTACCTCGCGCAGTGCCCCGAATTTTTTGAAAAAAAAAAATTTTTTTTTTTATAGAGAAATAAAGAGCACATTTTTTTAAGTGTTATAGGATAAAAAAAAAAGAATTTGGGTCAGTAGTTATCGAGATATGAGGCGGAGAAGTTGGCACTGGATGCTCACCTGACAGCAACAGGAGTCCTGCCACTTGCAGAATCATTGCCGATATACCTTTTTTTCACTTTTTTATTATTTTATATAATTTTTATGTTCTCATAATCACAATTTACAGTAGTTCTTGTGATTTCATAGCTAATCTTTGTTCAGACACTAATATTAGGTACTGAAATTGTACTCAAATAATAATAATAATGATAGTGCATAAAAATAATAATAATAATAATAATAATGATAGTGAATAATAATAATAATAATAATAATAATAATAGTGCATAATAATAATAATAATAATAATAATAATAAGTGCATAATAATAATAATAATAATAATAATAATAATAATAATAAAAGATTTGTGTCGCAGCCTTATCTCATCTGATCTCCACTAATGACTGGTGACATTTCAGAGAAGGGTGAGCCATAGTCTTATCTCTTCTTATCAGTCCAGTAATTGCCATGATGACATTTGACAGCTTACATTGCTTCCCTTTATTTGTTATGCAAACCTGTCTGTCTGTTTCTGTCTGTCTGTGTGTCTGTCTTTCTGTCTGCCTGTGTGTCGTCTCCTTTCTGTCTGTTTGTCTCAGAGAGTAGCTCAAGAACCAACTGGTATTACGCAGATCACAAGCACATTATAACACTTTGTCTTGATTTTTTTAGTTATCCTAGGTAATTTACACTATGTATAATTGTATTTACGTATGTTTTCCTGTGAGATAGAGACAGATAGAGACAGAGACAGATAGATACAGACAGACAGACAGAGATAGACAGCCAATCAGGTATCCAGCTGACCAGCCAGCTGCTAGCCAACCAGCTGTTTGCCAGCCAGGTCCCCATGCAGGGAGGCAGCCAGCTGGCCTGCCAGCCTGCTGACATCACTTTCCACTTCAAAGGGGAGTGTTAATAGGATATGACATCAGTGAATCTATAGTGTATGCCGCAGTGTTTGCTCTAGCTGGCCCTCAAATTAACTGGTGCTCCCACAAGGTACTAAGTGGTCCCAGATTTTTTTAATATGGCGCACACCGAGTGTTAAGACCCATTCTATGCTGACAAGGCATCTCAGGCCAATTGTGCCAAATTTGGAGGCAGGAAAAATAAAACGTAAAATTACGTTTGGGGCAGTAGCAGTGCTAACATAAATATACGTGTGGACCGTTTAAGGGTTAAGGGGGAAATGAGCATTGTTTGATTTATAAAAAAATTAAAATCGAAAAATTATGGAAAAGAATATTTTCTTACCAAAAAATTGTGCATAATTCTGGCAACAAGTTGATGCAATCTGCTTATTTCTATCATATTTCTAAGTATTTTTTTTTGTTCTTGGTGTCAGCAAAAAGACTTGTTGGCAATTAGTCAGTTTTTTTTTTACCCCTAAAATTGCGATTTTTATGATTGTTTCACTTGAAATACATTGCATGGCAACTTCTGTGAGGAGTAGAGTGGGTGAGCGGTGCACTGGTCTCTCAGTGGCCTTGTAGCCTCCGATAAGCATAGTGGGATGTAGCACTCTGGAAGGTGGCGTGTGATTACCTAAGATTTGTACACTTGCATAATTATCAATATCTCAGGAATAAGTTATGTATTGACATTATAATCCCTCTCATGCAAAGAGTATTTATCAGAGCTTCATGATTCTTTCGTAGGTTATTGATGAATGATGGTTCCATTGAATTAGAGAGCGATTTTGCTATGTGTTTTACGGTTTCTTGTTAGTGATTTTTGTTTTCCGAAATTAAAAAAAAAAAACACGTATTTCAACATTTTGTATAATGCAATCTATTGACAGAAAGCTCAAACTGCTCTCTATTTCCATAACCTAACTCTTCGTCTTTCATCTGATTTCAACTAGAACATTGTATGTCTTACTAATTTTGCAGGAGAGGGATTGCCATAACCCCTATCAAATAGAGCTTTTTTTTTCTATACAGATAACCCCCCGAGTTTCATAAGGCTCATATTTCGTAAAAATCGTGTTTCGTAAGCTTTTTTTGATTTCATGTATCGTAAACTGGCTTGTGTTTCGTAACGTATTAGACCTGTCAGCCTGCTCCGCGCCTGCGCAGGACGCAGGACGCCCGCCAGTGAAGCGTTGTTTACCACTGAGAGAACATTACCCAGCGCGCTCTTCCAAACATTTAGTGATTGTCACTGTGAAATAAGTCACAATGGATCCAAAGAAGCTTCCTAGTGGCACCCCAGTGGTAGCAGGCATGCAGGGAGTGTAGCATTCATGCAGGGAGTGTAGCAGGCATGCAGGGAGTGTAGCAGGCATGCAGGGAGTGTAGCATTCATGCAGGGATTGTAGCAGGAAGGCAGGGAATGTAGCATTCATGCAGGGAGTGTAGCATTCATGCACGGAGTGTAGCATTCATGCAGGCAGTGTAGCATTCATGCAGGGAGTGTAGCATTCATGCAGGGAGTGTAGCATTCATGCAGGGAGTGTAGCAAGCATGCAGGGAGTGTAGCAGGCATGCAGGGAGTGTAGTAGGCATGCAGGGAGTGTAGCAGGCATGCAGGGAGTGTAGCAGGCATGCAGGGAGTGTAGCATTCATGCAGGGAGTGTAGCAGGCATGCAGGGAGTTTAGCATTCATGCAGGGAGTGTAGCATTCATGCAGGGAGTGTAGCATTCATGCAGGGAGTGTAGCATTCATGCAGGGAGTGTAGCAGGCATGCAGGGAGTGTAGCAGGCATGCAGGGAGTGTAGCAGGCATGCAGGGAGTGTAGCAGGCATGCAGGGAGTGTAGCAGGCATGCAAGGAGTGTAGCAGGCATGCAGGGAGTGTAGCAGGCATGCAGGGAGTGTAGCATTCATGCAGGGAGTGTAGCAGGCATGCAGGGAGTGCAGCATTCATGCAGGGAGTGTAGCAGCTAGAGTGGCAGGCATGAGGAGTGTAGCAGGCATGCAGGGAGTGTAGCATTCATGCAGGGAGTGTAGCATTCATGCAGGGAGTGTAGCAGGCATGCAGGGAGTGTAGCAGGCATGCAGGGGTGTAGCAGGCATGCAGGAGTGCAGCATTCATGCAGGGAGTGTAGCAGGCATGCAGGGAGTGTAGCAGGCATGCAGGGAGTGTAGCATTCATGCAGGGAGTGTAGCATTCATGCAGGGAGTGTAGCAGGCATGCAGGGAGTGTAGCAGGCATGCAGGGAGTGTAGCAGGCATGCAGGGAGTGTAGCAGGCATGCAAGGAGTGTAGCAGGCATGCAGGGAGTGTAGCAGGCATGCAGGGAGTGTAGCAGGCATGCAGGGAGTGTAGCAGGCATGCAGGGAGTGTAGCAGGCATGCAGGGAGTGTAGCAGGCATGCATTAAAAGAAAAAGAAGGGAAGTAACCCCAGAGAGGGACTTGTTACCTGAAGTCCTTTTGGAGAGGGATTCCAATTCCAACCACTAAAACCCTGCCCCTGTCATCATCCCTATCTTCCAGATGCCTGCAACTCTTCAATAAAGGTAAGTAAATGTATATATATATATATTGTTTTTAATTACAGTGGTACCTCGAGTTACGATATTTTTTCGTTCGAGAATGCTGTTCAAGTGCCATTACCAAATGAATTTATCCCCATAAGGAATAATGTAAAATAGACTTGTCCTTTTACACCCCCAAAAATATACTTACAAAAGCATTTAAAAAAATAAACTTACATAAAAGGGCGATTTTGGGGACAATTGTAACTCGAGGTACCACTGTATTTAGTATGTGAATATTTTTTGTGGAACGGATTAATTGTATTTACATTATTTCTTATGGAAAATAAGGGTTCAAATTTCGTAAACTTCGCGTTAAGTAATAGCTCCTGGAACGGATTAATTACGATACTCGGGGGTCCACTGTATAACTGTAAGGCAAAACGTCACTAAAAACTCAGTGTCTATGTTTCAAATGCTGCTTAATTCACAGACAAATTTCCACTGAAATATTTGCATAATATAAAAAAAGGTCGATTCGGCTCATCCCCGCCTTAAACCTCTCAAACCAACCTTTGCTGGCTTTAAAATCACTCGACTCAGCACTGGTTCCAAGCATTGTCTTGACAAGATCTGCATGCAACTGCCTTGCCTTTTCACAAATTATCGCCATGGAAATACTATCCCCCGCTAACTGTTTTTCATTGATCCACACCCCCAACAACTTCTAAACCTCATCCACTGTTTTCGATCTATTTTTCATGAACATATCAACCCCTTTTGCAACATTAGCTTTCTTGATTTCTTTTCTCTTTGCCTGGATAGAGGTGATAGTAGACATGTTTTTTTCCGTACATCCTGGCAAGCTCACTCCCACGTACACCACTCTCATATTTTTCTACAATCTCCTTCTTCACTTCGATGGTGTTCCTCACTTTCTTTACCACAGGGGTGACACTAGGAAGCTTCTTTGGACCCATGGTGACTTATTTCACAGTGACAATCACTAAACCAGCAATAAACAGAGTAAATTTATTGTGAAATGTTTGAAAGAGCGCGCTGGGTAATGTTCTCTCAATGGTAAACAACACTAGACTGGCGTTCTGCGTGGTGAGGCACGCAAGCGCGGGCAGGCAGACAGGTCTGGTACGGACCGATACACGAGGGAAACATTGACCAAAAAAAGGAACCGAAACACGAAGGACCACTGTACATACATGTATTGCATATACAGTGGTCCCTCGGTTTTCGTGCATCTCCAAACTCGAACATTTATGTAAGTGTATTTTCGTAAGTGCTGTTGCAAGTATATTTTTGGGGGTCTGAAATAGACTAACCTACGTGACATTATTTCTTAAGGAAGTAAATTTGTTCGGTAATGACACTTGAGCAGCATTTTGGAACGAATTTTCGGCGAAAACCGAGAGACCACTGTACATACATGCTCCTCCCACTCATATATTTGTCCAATCTCTTTTTAAAGCTACCCAAGGTCCTGATAAATTAGACACATATGCAACACTTGGGTATCTTATTGAGGAAACATTTCGCCACACAGTGGTTTCATCAGTCCATACAAAGAAGAATCCTTTGTCTGACACAGCAACATCTTGGTATCTTAATACAGAAATAACGAATATAAATTTAGATTTAGAAAGGACATTGGCAAGTACTGGTTTTCGAACAGAGTTGTAGATGCGTAGAACAATCTTCCGAGTAGGGTGATAGAGGCTAGGACCTTGGGTGGCTTTAAAGAGATTGGACAAATATATGAGTGGGAGGGGCTGGGTTTGATTGGTGTTGTGAGTACAGGAGTAAATTCTTAGGTAGTGGTGGTTTTGATAAGGACCTGCGTTGTATGGGCCAGTAGGCCTTCTGCAGTGTTCCTCTATTCTTATGTTCTTATGTCTTTAAACATATAACATAAGAACATAAGAATTGAGGAACACTGCAGAAGGCCTACTGGCCCATACAAGGCAGGTCCTTATCAAATCCACCACTACCTATGAATTTCTCCCATACCACAACACCAATCAAACCCAGCCCTCCCACTCATTACTTGTCCAATCTCTTTCAAAGCCACCCAAGGTCCTAGCCTCTATCACCCTACTCAGAAAATTGTTCCACGCCTCTAGGTGTTCCATATATAAGTTAGCTAAGACGGCACTGATGGGGGACCTCATTCCCATGCCGTATGTTTGTTTGTAGAGCCTGCTATTGAAAGAAAAACAGTTGAAATTAACACAGAGTTCAATAAGGTCAACAAAATCTCCGGGAGGTAGAAGAAGGTTAAGGTCCTGATTGACTTTACGTCGTAGAACATCGATGGCTTGTGTGGTAGGTACTTTAGTGAAGAGGGAAGTCACGTCCAAACTGGTTAGAGGCTGAACACTTCACCAACATCACCCTCTCAAGCGTCACTTGGGTACGTTACTTGGACGACGTCCTCGTAATAACTCCCAAACGTTCTGATGTACGGAATCTTCAGGCAAGGCTCAACGCAGTTGAACCGGCGATCCAGTTTACACTAGAAGAAGAGTCCAATAACAAGCTACTCTTTCTAGACGTCCTCATCCACAAAGTAGATAACAACCTAAGATTTCAAGTTTACCGGAAACCTACAAATAAAAATGATCTCACACACTTTTATTCCAGTCAAGATACTAAGACCAAAAGAGGCATCATCATCGGATTTTTCCTAAGAGCTTACCGAATTTGCAGTCCTGATTTTCTTGACGAGGAATGTACATACATTCACCAAACCTTCACTAATTTACATTTTCCTTCCTTTTTCATCAAAGATTGCAAGAAGAGAGCTCTTCAGATCATTAATTATCCACGCACCAACACCACTCCAAACATAGTTATAATTCTTCCCAACAGCCAGGTTGCATCGAACATTTCTAAAGTACGTACAGTGGACCCTCGGTTAACAAAATTAATCCGGTACAGGAGCTATTACTTAATCTGAATCTTTCATAATCTGAAACCTTATTTCCCATAAGAAATAATGTAAATACAATTAATTCGTTCCACAAAAAAATAATCACTCAAAAAAAAAAAAAAAATAACATTTACTTACCTTTATTGAAGAGTTGCAGGCATCTGGAAGGTAGAGTTGCTGACAGGGGCAGGGTGTTAATGGTTGGAAGGGAAATCCCTCCAAAAGGACTTTAGGTAACAAGTCCCTCTCTGGGGTTACTTCCCTTCTTGGTCTTTTGATGCCACTAGGACCAGCTTGAGAGTCACTAGACCCCTGCCTTTTGAAGTAACTGTCCACAGTCCTCTGCTTCTGGCGACTCTTCAACACTTTTCTGAAGTACAACATGGCTCTGTCACTGAAGTGGTTGCACAGAAGGCTCATTTCAGCTTGCTCAGGGTGGTATCTTTCAACAAATGTCTGCAACCTACTCCACATAGAACACATTTCCTTAATCTCTGAAGATGGCACCTCCTTATCTCTCTCTCTCTCCTCCTGTGAAGCAATAACCTCAGCTGTGGTCTGTTGCTGTTCCAGATGAAGCTCTTGCAGCTCTTCAGTTGTTAGCTCTACCCTGTGGTCCTCCACCAACTCTTTCACATCCTCACCACTCACCTCCAACCCCAGGCTGTTCACCAATGCCACAATATCTAACACAACATTTTCCAAAACAGGCCTGTTTCATCACAATTAAACACTTGTTGGGGAGGAATTGTTCAGCCTCTACGAACCCCTTGAATTCCTGCACAAATTTTTCAGCTGCACGTTTGTCTGAGCTGGCTGCCTCACCATGCCTCACAACATTGTGTATGCCACTACGTTTCTTAAACTTCTCAAACCAGCCTTTGCTGGCTTTAAAATCACTCGCCTCACCACTGGTTCCAGGCATTGTCTTCACAAGATCTGCGTGCAACTTCCTTGCCTTTTCACAAATTATCGCCATAGAAATACTATCACCCGCTAACTGTTTTTCATTGATCCACACCAACAACAACTTCTCAACCTCATCCACTGTTTTCGATCTTTGTTTCGTTAACAAATTAACCCCTTTTGCAACATTAGCTTCCTTGATCTCATTTCTCTGTGCCAGGATAGTGCCGATAGTAGATGGAGTTTTCTTGTACATCCTGGCAAGATCACTCAGACGTACACCACTCTCATATTTTTCTATGATTTCCTTCTTCAGTTCGATGGTGTTCCTCACTCTCTTTACCACAGGGGTGCCACTAGGAAGCTTCTTTGGACCCATGGTGACTTATTTGACAGTGACAATCACTAAACCACCAAAAAAGACACCAAATATATTTGAATCTTTGAAAGAGCGCACTAGGTAATGTTCTCTCAATGGTAAACAACGCTTCACTGGCGTCCTGCGCTTGCGCGGCGCAGGCGGACACGTCTAATACCTTTCGCTAACCGAGGAATTTTTCGCTAACCGATTACACCAGGCAGGGTATTTCCCCACACCAGGCAATGTACTTCCCCACACCAGGCAGGGAACTTCCCCACACCAGGCAGGGTACTTCCCCACACCAGGAAGGGTACTTCCCAACACCATCTATGATATTTTCTTCGAAGTTATATAAGAAACATGTTACATATCATATAGCATATAAACATTGATACAATGTTTATATGCTATCGAGTGGTGTGTTGGGTGGAGAGTAAACAATGGAAATAAGTCACTCTGTCTGACTTTTTTGGGTTATCCTGGAGGGTTCTCTACACATATGCTGCTATGTATGATAATGTATGTAAATGTATTTGTGTATACCTGAATAAACATACTTACATCTAAAGGTAGTTGTTAGAAATTATTAAACTCAGCCATATTGGCTGTGTAGATAATGTAGTAATAATATGGCTGTGTAGTGTAATAATATGGCTGTGTGATGTGTATTAATAATATGGCTGTGTAGTGTAATAATATGGCTGTGTAGTGTATGTAGTGTAATAATATGGCTGTGTAGTGTAATAATATGGCTGTGTAGTGTAATAATATGGCTGTGTAGTGTAATAATATGGCTGTGTAGTGTAATAGGCTGTGTAGTGTAATAATATGGTGTGTAGTAATATGCTGTGTAGTGTAATAATATGGCTGTGTAGTGTAATAATATGGCTGTGTAGTGTAATAATATGGCTGTGTAGTGTAATAATATGGCTGTGTAGTAATAATAGTGAAGTGTAATAATAGGCTGTGTAGTGTAATAATATGGCTGTGTAGTGTAATAATATGGCTGTGTAGTGTAATAATATGGCTGTGTAGTAATAAATGCTTAGATAATATGGCTGTGTAGTGTAATAATATGGCTGTGTAGTGTAATAATATGGCTGTGTAGTGTAATAATATGGCTGTGTAGTGTAATAATATGGCTGTGTAGTGTAATAATATGGCTGTTAGGTAATAATATGGCTGTGTAATAATATGGCTGTAGTATAATATGGCTGTGTAGTGTAATAATATGGCTGTGTAGTGTAATAATATGGCTTGAATAATGGCTGTAGTGTAATAATATGGCTGGAGTGTAATAATATGGTGTGTAGTGTAATATGGCTGTGTAGTTAATAATATGGCTGTGTAGTGTAAATATGGCTGTGTTTGTAATAATAGGGTGTGTGTGTAATATGGCGTGTAGTGTAATAATGTGTGTAGTGAAGCCCTGGGTGGGGGCTACATACATGTACCTATGTCTACAGGCTTCCTACACTGAATTCCTACAAATAAATACTACACACCTCTCTTCCTACATTAAGACTAACAAATATTTTAAAGTAATGAATGTACTGTGACAGTAAAAGACAAAGAAGAGCAGTAACCCCGGAAAAGGACTTGGTACTTGAAGTCTATGGAAGGGAATTCCTATTCCAAAATAGTAACTCTTAAATCCTCTACCCTCCTCCTGTCTTCCACATATCAACATCTCTTCAATAAAGGTAAATGTCAAGTTATTACTGTTTTATACTTCATGTCTCATTGTTCTCTCTCTAGATAAATGTACATTTTACGTAAAAAAAAAAAAATTTAAATACTTTTTGATGTCTGGAACGGATGCCTGAGCACCTAAACCTGCTACTCCCTGAGCACCTAACATCTGCTTCTGCATGAGCACCTAACACCTCACACACAACACGTGAACACCTAACACCTCACACACAACACCTTAGCACCTAACACCTCACACACCTAACACCTGAGCACCTAACACCTCACACACTCAACACCTGAGCACCTCACACACTCAACACTTGAGCACCTCACACACTCAACACCTGAGTACCTCACACACTCAACATCTGAGCACCTCACACACTCAACACCTGAGCACCTCACACACACAACACCTGAGTACCTCACACACTCAACATCTGAGCACCTCACACACTCAACACCTGAGAACCTCACACACACAACACCTGAGAACCTCACACACACAACATCTGAGCACCTCACACACTCAACACCTGAGCACCTCACACACTCAACACCTGAGCACCTCACACACTCAACACCTGAGAACCTCACACACTCAACACCTGAGCACCTCACACACTCAACACCTGAGCACCTAACACACAACACCTGAGCACCTCACACACTCAACATTTGAGCACCTCACACACTCAACACCTGAGCACCTCACTCACACTCACACACCTGAGCACCTCACACACTCAACACCTGAGCACCTCACACACTCAACACCTGAGCACCTCACACACTCAACACCTGAGCACCTCACACACTCAACACCTGAGCACCTCACACACTCAACACCTGAGCACCTCACACACTCAACACCTGAGCACCTCACACACTCAACACCTGAGCACCTCACACACTCAACACCTGAGCCCCTCACACACTCAACACCTGAGCCCCTCACACACTCAACACCTGAGCACCTCACACACTCAACACCTGAGCACCTCACACACTCAACACCTGAGCACCTCACACACTCAACACCTGAGCACCTCACACACTCAACACCTGAGCACCTCACACACTCAACACCTGAGCACCTCACACACTCAACACCTGAGCACCTCACACACTCAACACCTGAGCATCTCACACACTCAACACCTGAGCCCCTCACACACTCAACACCTGAGCACCTCACACACTCAACACTGAGCACCTCACACACTCAACACCTGAGCCCCTCACACATCCAACACCTGAGCACCTCACACACTCAACACCTGAGCCCTCACACACTCAACACCTGAGCACCTCACACACTCAACACCTGAGCACCTCACACACTCAACACCTGAGCACCTCACACACTCAACACCTGAGCACCTCACACACTCAACACCTGAGCCCTCACACACTCAACACCTGAGCACCTCACACACTCAACACCTGAGCACCTCACACACTCAACACCTGAGCACCTTACACACTCAACACCTGAGCACCTCACACACTCAACACCTGAGCCCCTCACACACTCAACACCTGAGCACCTCACACACTCAACACCTGAGCACCTCACACACTCAACACCTGAGCACCTCACACACTCAACACTTGAGGCACCTCACACACTCAACACCTGAGCACCTCACACTCAACACCTGAGCACCTCACACACTCAACACCTGAGCACCTCACCACTCAACACCTGAGCACCTCCCCCAACACAGCTCACACTCAACACCTGAGCACCTCACACTCCAACACCTGAGCACCTCACACCTCAACAAGACACAGGCAAGATCATGTCTGGCGCCTCGTCGCCTTAATACACTATATTTCATGGCTCAAACTCTCTCTATGTATCATCTAACACATGAATGTTGTATTGTAATAAGGTAGGTGTCACTCACCTGTGTTAGACACTGTTTATTGTTGACTTCATCACAGCCACAGGAACAACACAAGTTGTTCTTCGTCTTTGTTGGGTTTATAAGAGTCACTGACAACTTACTCTGTATCGACTCCGGCTTCACGGTGTTCACCCAACATTTGTTGATCAAAACTGAACCACGAATAATAATAATATCTTTATTTACTACAAATACATGTACAAGGTATACGGTCATAGCTGACATCAGTCACATACTACTGTATAGAAAGCCACTTGTTATGCTGAGCATTTCCACAAATTAGGTCAGTTTTGTCCCAGGATGCGACACACAACAACTAACACCCAGATGCCCATTTTACTGATGGGGAACATAGACAACAGGTGTAAGGAAACACTTACAATGTTTCCACCCCTTTGCCGGAATCGAACCCGGACCCTCACCGTGTGAAGTTTTTTTAGTTTAATACACAAAGGGGCAGTAAAGCAATAGCAAAGAACTACAGACCAATTGCGCTAACGTCCCATATCATAAAAATCTTTGAAAGGGTTCTAGAAGCAAGATCACCACCCATCTTGATGCCCATCAATTGCACAACCCAGGACAGCATGGGTTTAGAGCAGGCCGCTCCTGTCTGTCCCAACTACTGGACCATTACGACAAGGTCCTGGATGCTCTAGAAGATAAACAGAATGCAGATGTTATATACACAGATTTTGCAAAAGCCTTTGACAAGTGTGACCATTGTGTAATAGCACACAAAATGCGTGATAAAGGCATAACAGGAAAAGTTGGTAGATGGATCTAAAATTTTCCCTAACACGTAGAACACAAGAGTAGTAGTCAACAGAGTAAAGTCTGAGGGCAGCTACTGTGAAAAGCTCTGTTCCACAAGGCACAGTACTTGCTCCCATCCCATTCCTCATCCTCATATCAGACATTGACAGGGATATAAGCCACAGTGCTGTGTCTTCCTTTGCAGATGACACCCGAATCTGTATGACAGTGTCCACCGTTGAAGACACTGCAAGACTCAAGCAGACATAAACCAATTACTCAGATACGGAAAACGTGAAGAAATTAAAGTCTCATCGAGTACAAAACTAATTCAACCACACAATAGAGCGAAAACTAATGTCAAGACCTGGGAGTGATCATGTCAGAGGATCTCACCTTCAAGGACCATAACAATGTAGCAATTGCATCTGCTCGAAAAATGACAGGATGGATAATGAGAACCTCCAAAACCAGGGATGCCAAGCCCATGTTGACACTTACAGATCGCTTGTTCTATCTAGGCTGGAATATTGCTGCACACTAACTGCACCTTTCAAGGCGGGTGAAATTGCTGACCTTGAAAATGTGCAGAGAACCTTCACCGCACGCATAAGTGCGATAAACCACCTCACTCTGGGACGCTTGAAGTTCCTAAACCTGCTCTCTAGAACGCAGGCGGGAGAGATACATATTATATACACATGGAAAATTCTCAGGGGCTTAGTACCAAACTTGCACACAAAATCACTCCATACGAAAGCAAAGACTCGGCAGGCGATGTAACATCCCCCAATGAAGAGCAGGGGTGCCACTAGCACGTTGAGGGACAACACAATAAGTGTAGAGGGCCCAAGATTGTTCAACTGCCTCCCAGCGTACATCAGGGATTACCAGCAAGCCCCTGGCTGTCTTCAAGCAGGCACTGGACAGGCACCTCAAGTCGTACCTGATCAGCCGGGCGTGTGCATGCAGTTGGACTGCGTGCCGCCAGCAGTAACAGTCCTGGTTGATCAGGCTCTGGTCCAACAGGAGGCCTGGTCACAGACCGGGCCGCGGAGCGTTGACCCCTGGAATTCTCTCAGGTAGACTCCAGGTAGACACATCCGCACATATAAAAGAGGAGCTTACGACGACGTTTCGGTCCGACTTGGACCATTTACAAAGTCACACTAACATACAGAGACGAACGAACGAACGAGTTCGGTAAGATCACAATGGGATGATCGGGAAGACGGGACAGACGAAGAGTAGCACTGGAGATTAGTGTTCTTAGTCGTAGAGATAGAGCCAGGGCTTAACCAGCAGCTGAGGCGATCGTGGGATAGAGCTGGAGAGATCAGGACTTGGCGGGCGATGTGGGCAGGCTGTACAGGCTGCATCATGGTGGTGGATGTGTAAAATTGGTTGGTTGTTTGTTGTATGTTCCCCGGTACATCCGGCCGGTTTCTCTAAAATTTGCCCATTGCCCCTGGGAGGTGTCATCTTCTTTCTTTCTTGCTGTGGCTCCCATGATGGGGGAGTGTCTTCTGACTCGCATCTTCATCAGATCTTGGTACTTCAGGCTGTGGTTCTCCTACATAGGAAGAAGAAGGATGGGGGATAAAGAAGAAGTGAGGAAGAATAGCTGATGGGTAGTCTTGTCGTCGTCGGGGTTTCCGGCGTCGTGGGTGGTGGCTAGCGGGCAGTGTCCCCCAAGTCATGGGTGGCCAGGTAAGGGCTGCTTTGCCCCCTCGGTCAGTTCCCCAGGTGCCATCGGAAGTGCCTGCGGCGGATGGCTTGTCCAAAGGACAGTAAAGGGCATATAGTGAACTAAAACTGGAACCATCCGGTCCCAGTGGCGAGCTCCTCCTCTTCGTTCGATGGGGGGCGCTTTGCAGTAGGTAGCCGAGCGCGGCGGTGGACGCTGCCCGCAGCCCCCTTCATTTTCCCCTCATGTGTGGGGCTCCTACGTTCGCCCCCTGTCATACCAGTCCGGCTCGAGATCTCCGGTGTGGTAGTGCGTCTGCTGCCAGCTGCCCCCAGTGCACCTGCCTGCCAATGGCAATTTAGTCGCAGGTTGGGCCATGTGGCAACTTAGCCGCATCATTCCCAGAAAGGTCGATGTGTGGTATCCAAACTGGTCGTAAATGGTTGCTGGAGATCGCGGGAGGAGGGGGGAGGCATGCTTCAATATGATTGGTCTTTAAAATTGCAGAGAGGAGACAGGATCATCGGTGATTGTGGGTGAAAATTTCATATCTGTGTTTTGTTTAGTTTTACGTTCTTGTCGTAGCATTTGAAGTCTTCTGAACCCCGTTTTGACAATCAGTAAGTTTGATCAAGGTTTGTTTTTTCTAAGTCTTCATGGTGCTTTTTCCCAGTGTGGGCAGCCAGAACAACAGTGTACTTGATACACCATGGCGCATGGAATAGACAGCCTGAGTGCATATAGCGTCGGTGTGGTTATGTGAAAGAAAGTGAGGTCAGGTGATATTGTTTCTCCATTTCTTCAGGTCTTGGAGTATTTTGGGGGGTGGATTTTCAGGAGGGTGTCTTGGTTTTTGGTGGTTGAGTTGGAGAAGAAGGAGTGGTTTCTTTAAATAGTAGCAGAGGAGGGTGGAAGACCCCAGATGGTCAGGTAAGGTTGCTGATTGTCCCAGCGGTGGTGATGTTGGAAGAAACTGATTGCTTTCTTGGAGATGGAATTTCAGGTGTTGGACATTGCCAAAATCTTTGTGAGCTTCATGATTCGGCAGATGGTGGAGAGTCTGGAAAAGAAAGGGTTTGGCATATTCAATCGAAGGGGCTCTTAATAACAGTGTTGAAGGAACTGGTAAACGCCATATTATGCATGTGTCCATATATCATACAGTAATGAATTTTCCAGGTTCACAAGCTGGTGGAACGGTGTTTGGGGTTGGTAGTTTTAAAAAATTTGTAGTGTCGTCCTGGGTTTGGTGATGGTAGCATAAATAGGTGACTTGGGGAAAAATTTCTTCTTCTGTTCTGCTTCCTGTTTTTTCAGATTTCCCCGACACTTAAGTGGGGCAGTAGAGTGCAAGGGCTTGGAATCGTGTCCTTCAGACCCCGGGTAGAGGAGAACTTTTGTTTTTGTGGGACCGGGCTTTTGTAGAGTGTAGGTAAGGTAAACTCCAGCATTGAGTAATATGATGGTACCTCTCAGCTTCAATGGGAGGTTAAAGTAATGGGATATGGCCCGCCTTCCCGCCATGGGGGGCGCCATTGACACATCAGTAAGTGATTTTTAGCATGGAGGGGGCAGTAGGAATCTTGGTGATGCTCCTGAAGAAAATTTTGTTCTTCAATGGAGTCTTTAGGTCTACAACAGGTTGGTGGTAATCAGTTGTCAAATCTTTTCAGAATACAGTCCTCTTAGCCCGTATGGCAGGAGAGGACATGACTGAAGCCACGGTCTGATAAGTGGACGGCAGAGGTTAGTAACTTTTCAGCCTCACATCTCTTCACATACACAATGAGTTTCTTGGAGGGGTTAAGATGTGTGATCTTGATGAAGTCGCTGGGCAAGGCAAGCTTGGATGAGTCATTAACCGTTTTCCCCTGGAAGGTTTAATCTTGATTCTGTTGGAATAATTCATCTTGGTACAAGCTTTTAGTTGGGGTAGAGTTCCCGATGGGATCGTATGGCCTTGGAGTTGTTTTGTTCAGAGGTTGACGTGATCCTTTGTAAAACCCACCCGGAAGGGAAGGGTATTTATAGGCAGGCAGACAGGGAAGGGCACAAGAAAGTGGTGGAGGTAATAATGGAGGTGTATTGGTAGTGGTAGTAGTAGTAGTAGTGGAATAGTCTTCTAGAAGGAGCACTGCAATGGGCTGGCGCCTTTGTTAATGACAACAATACAGAGGGAAAAAGAAATAAAATAAAGGACAAATACAAGGCAAAAGAAAAAAGGAAACACAGAGGAGAAGAAGAAGAAGAGAGGGGAAGGATGAGGGGAAGAATAGTTAAGTCACGGGTGTTCTGAAGTTGGAGCATTTAACAATGTAATGGAAGAGGAAGCATCTACAGAGCAAAAGGACAAATTCCTTTCGGAATTCTGTCCTGTGTTGTGACTTTGTAAATGGTCCCAAATCGGACAAAACGTCGTCTGCTCCTCTCTTTTATATTGTGGAATTTTGTTTATTTCCCGTCACGTATTGTGTTTTTTTTGTTATTTTAGTTAATATCTATTATCACCTATACCCATCCTGGGCAGTATCAGATTAAGGGAATTTTTGGTGGTCAAGGACTGGACTCCAAAGTTAATAGCTAACAAGTTGCGGTAATGAACTAGATCTGTAATGTGTGTGAGTTCACCCCTCCTCCTCATCCTAAGTTCTTTCCTTGACTCCCCCATCAATCACCCACTCTGTCCCTCCCAACCCCTTTTGACAGTTTCCTTTCCTCTCCTCCCTCTTTTTTTCGTCTATGGTCCCCCCAGATTGTCGCTCACACTCCTCCTCCTTTCATCTCTAATTGGTCCCACATCCCATCTATGACTCTCCTTTCATCTCTAATGTGGTCATCCTCATCTGCCCCCCCAAACCGCTGGAGGCTTGGGATTTTGCAGAGACTGAAGCGTTGATGGACATACCCACCTCAGTTCCTCCTCCTCTCTCTTCTCTGTCTATACCCTCCTTCCTTCACAGCGTCCCCCTCCTTCTCTGATTACAAGTTTTCCGCTGCCTTCACCGTGGACTTTTCAAACCCCTAGTCCATAATCCTCTACCGACTATCTTTCTCTTCATACATCATGGCGTATTTGCAGTGGAATATCCGGGGGGCCTCAGGATAACAGGTGAGCTTCAGGTGTTTCTCCCAGTTTTCCTGTTGATTTCTGTTTCAAGAACCGTGCAATCCTCTGTTATCCGGCCTTTTCAGGCTATGTTTTGTTGTATTCTTTCGGATCCTTTTCCGATGGAACCTTTGAAAGTGCTCTTTTTATACACACTGGTATTCCATACCATCAGCTCATGTTCATTCTTCTTACATTATGCCCCCGTATCCCTTGAATAAGTGAAAACCTCTGTTCTTTATATCTCTCCTTTCCTATTGTCTATCCAGATGTTGATTTTCTGGTTTCTTCCTTTGCCACCTTCTATTACTTGGTTTTTTTAACGACACCATTTTTGGGGAGGGTCGCACTGTGACTCCGTGGCGGTCAGTTGGAGGCATTTCTTGCTTCTCTCCTCAATGTTTTAAATACGGGTACTCCTACCCATTTTGATCCCCGAACTCATTCTTTCTCCTGCATTGATCTTTCCATCTGCTCTTCATCAACTGTCCTTGACTTCACCTGGTCTGTCCTCCCAGGACTTGCATGATAGCAATCATTTCCCAATCATCCTTAGGTCCCTTCGTATTCTCCACCTCCTCGTAGCCCACGCTGGCAATTTGACCAGGCGAAATGGACCTACACACATCTTACTGCCTTTCATGAGTTCCTTCCTCGTCCTCCATTGATGAGGTTTTACATCTCTTTCGTCCTCCCATCTTCACGGCAGCTTCACATTCTATCCCCAAACCTCAGCCAAGCATTCTCAGAAGTGCGTGCCTTGGTGGTCTCCTGCTTGTGCTAGGCAGTACGTTTGAAACGCGCTGCATGGGAGTGTAGTATCGGATAACAGAACCACGAGAGACTTACATGAACCTAACAACTGTCATTACTACACAGCAGAACAGGCTAAACACTACTCAAAGCCAACAATAACATAACTATCTTTAACTACATTGTCAGATCTTTTAAGCAAACATTTGAGTGACCTCACTGCATTATTAAACTCACTCAGGCCAGTATATGTCCATCATTGCTCTCAGCTAAAGCCTCATACTACAGATATCTATGCCATTCCTGGTTACACAGCCATACACAATTGTAGGCCAGACCAACAAGGGTGGCACAGCTATGTTATACTCAGACCAGCTTGAATGTATCAACAATGCATGCACAAAGAGATGAACATGGAGAATATATAATAGCTAAGTTTAAATCCAAATACCTACAAAAACCTCTCACAGTTATAAACATCTATAGATTACCGTCAAATATTCAGCAATTTAGTGAAAATTAGAGTATGATTACTGATGCACACATGAACAAAGACCACTTAATCCTCACAGGAGACTTCAATATAAACCTCCTACAGATCAGGACCCTGGTAACTGAATTCACAAACACTATGAGCAACTGCTTGCTGCTCCGACAGTAACAAAACCTACAAGAATCTCTAAGACTATGTCTCTCTATTAGACCATATCTGGACTAACACCATATTCCCATGAAAATCAGGCATAATCACAGACAATACACAGACCATTTTCCCCAACCTTTCTCATAACCAACCTCGGAAAATTAACTAGAGACTACTAATGTCCTTTAGACTACATAATGAGACAGCTATAAATAACTTCAGCAACAGCTAGGATTACAGCGCTGACTTTGCCCAGTGCGGTCACAGCTCTGACTTTCAGTTTTCAGTCTCCCTACGATTCCCGTTGGGAGGGAACCTTTACCTGCTCCACCATGGCTCACCGAGTAAAGATCAAGGCTAAGGACTCTTCAACCACTGATGCTTCCAAGCTGGCCTTGCGCTACCCTTAAAAGCAATTTGCAGCTGAAATTCTCAGGAATTTCCACTCTCTGACCTTCCTTGTCACATTCATCAATGATGAGGAAGCAGAAAAAAGTCCTCTCAACACCTGCTATCAAGACCCTTGATGATCAAGGCTTTGTTCTCTCAACATCACCATTTATGAGCAAACGATCGGTGTTTATGAAAGGCTGGACAAACTTATCACCTCCATGACTACGCGACATCAAGCAATCAATTGAAGATCTCAACGACTGGGCTGAATTAGAAGCTGAATCAAGATCCCAATGCTTTCATCAATGTGAAATCACGTTTTAAGACGTGAACATGGCTGCCAGAGCTCTTCTGATGGTCTAGCTGTCTCATACTACTACATCAACCCTGGTCAACTTGAACCTGAATGTTTCAAGCAAATTTACCTTGCTGGACATGCTTTTCCTACATTCATTCTACCAACGATTGTCACGTCAAGAACAAGAAAATATGTTCCACTTGTGGGTCTGAAGGTCACGACTTTCGTTCCTGCACCTCCACTACTGCTCCTACCTGCATCAACTGTAAAAGTGATCATCATACTCTGGCAGCCAATGTACTGTTCGAAAGGAGATCCTTTCCAAGAAATTAAAGGAAGCCCTTAAGAAAACACCAGGCAACTCCCAACTTATGCTGCAATAGCTAAACTCCAGTCTACTACTGCCAAGATCCTGCAAGCTACTCAGCAGCCGCCACCACCACCAGCTGCCTGACGGCATCTCCACGAAGATTTATTACTGCATGATGTTTGCTCACATGAACAACGAGCAAAACCAGGATCCTTCAACACATCGATAAACGAACTTCTTGCCCTCAACAACATGCCAGCATTCAACTTTCCAACAAGCCCTCCTTCAGCTGAGATTTTAAAGATAATTCCAAAATCGTCAGTTTTGCTGCACCAGATGTCTTGCAAGAATTGCTGCTTGAAGATGATGCTCCTGCTACACCAGCCTCCACCAATGAGAGTTCACCTCCGCCTCGCACCACCACCACTGTCAAGAACCAATCAGCTGCCTCCCTACCAGTCGACACAGCCGCTCCCCACCAATAAGAAGCCACCTGCTATTGCCAAGAACCAATCACTGACTTCCCCTCCCACTATGGAAAAACATTCTCCATGCCTGGTGTCAGGTTCCTCAGCACTTTATCGAGGGGTGATACAACGCATGCCAACAAACTTATTAACCAACTCTAAGATGGATCTGTCAAGTTCGCTGATTATCACAATTGACAAAATCTTCAGTGTCCTTGCTAAGCACAAAATGACAACCCTATGATTGAGTTACATCACCTCCCACTACTGCACTTCAACAGATGGTGCAATGGTGCACTGATCAAGTAACCTCTCCATCATTGAAGTCCGTTCCTGTTGACCTCCTGCCTGCCTGCCGCCACCACATCACACCTTCATAGGTGTCACATCTCATCACCACTGATTACTCGCCATCAAGACCTGCAGTCGTCAGTACCACTTACCCACAGTGGTTGGGCCACTGATCTTCCTTCCCTTCCTCTTCCACCATCCCATCCTTTTCCAGTATTTCCATCCTTCCCAATCCTTCTTCCTTCCCCATCTCGTCGATTCTCGGCCATATCGATTCGATTCATAACAGCTATGACAAACACTGACTGGCAAACAGAAATAGACAACTTCACAGATACTGACTTATGTATTAATAATTTTCCTAATAAGCATTGCCCTAAAAAAAACTAAACAAATCACAGCTAAAAGATTAAACAGTCCCTGGCTAACCCCCAGCATACTCAAATCCATTAATATAAAGCATCTATATGAAAAACAGTACAGAATGGGTCAAATAACAAGAGAACAAACAAAACGTTACTCATCAAACCTAACGAGTCTGAAAAGAAGGTCAAAAAAATTGTACTATGAGAACAGATTACATAACTTAAAAGGTGATATAAAAAAGACCTGAAAAACCCTATCTGAAATTCTAGGAACTAAAAAGATATCCACAAACAGAACAATCAAGCTAACAAAACCAGATGAACCCCTACTCCCACCTATTGAAACAGCAAACAAACTCAATGATTTCTTCTCCACCATAGGAAAAAAGCTGGCAAGCAAAATCCCAAGTTCAAACACTCCACCTAACGACTATCTCACTGGCACCTATCCGAACACACTATTCCTAGCCCCGACCAACCCAATAGAAGTTTCACTTATAATCAACACATTAAAAAACAAAGCAGGTGACCTAAATAACTTACCACCTTTTATATACAAAAAAGCCTCTCAAGTTCTCTCACCAATTATTGCAACACTCTTTTAACAAATCCATCGAATCCTCTACCTTCCCATCAATACTCAAAATAACGAGGGTCACCCCAATACATAAAGGAGGAGATCAAACAGACCTGAATAACTACAGGCCAATATCTAACTTACCCATTGTCTCCAAAATCTTTGAAAAATTAATTCATAGACAAATATATCCCTTCCTCACCTCCAACAACATACTCAACCACTGTCAATTTGGATTCAGGCCTAATAAAAATACAAATGATGCCATTATACACATGCTAGAAATAATTTACACCGCTCTTGAGAAAAAAGAAATCCCAGTGGGAATCTTCATTGATTTACATAAAGCTTTTGATACAGTTGACCATGATCTGTTACACCTAAAATTATCACACTATGGTATAAGAGGGCACTCCCTCAGCTACCTAAAATCATACCTTAGCAACAGAAACCAATATGTGTACACAAATGGAGCTAGCTCTACTGCGCAAACTATTACAGTAGGTGTCCCACAGGGAAGTGTTCTTGGCCCACTTCTCTTTCCATTTACATTAACGACCTATCAAATGCATCTCAACTACTCAAACCCATACTATTTGCAGATGACACTACATACGTTATCTCGCACCCAAGCCCAGACATACTAGCCAACACTGTAAATACTGAATTTCAGAAAATATCTACCTGGATGATGACTAACAAACTTACTCTCAATATTGATAAAACCTATTTTATTCAGTTTGGGAACAGAGCTACAAACGCACCACTTAACATAATGATAAACGGGTCCCCTATCACAAAACTCACAGAGGGAAAATTCTTAGGAATCCATCTTGACAGTGGCCTCAAATTTCAGACACATATACAACAAATTTCCAAGAAAGTCTCAAAGACCATGGGAATACTATCCAAGATATGGTACTATGTTCCACAACCAGCTCTCCTTACCCTATATCACTCACTCATTTACCCCTACCTCACCTATGGAATCTGCACATGGGGCTCAACATCAATAACTCATCTCAGACCATTAATAACACAACAAAAGGCAGCAGTTAGAATGATAACAAATTCACACTCCAGACAACATACTCCACCAATATTCAAAAACCTAAACTAACTCACCATACAAGGCATCCATACTTCTCCTTACCAATTTTAACAGGACACATGACCATAACATGAGACACAGATCACTCCTCGATGTTCCACGTGTCCATCTAACACAATGTAAAAACTCAATGCATATAAAAGGCACCAAAATTTGGAATTCATTACCTGTCATTACCAAAGAAACCCTGCCTGTACCCCAATTCAAAACGATGCTAAAAAAACACCTTCTCACCCAAACCTAAATGCACAATATCAAACATTCCCAACAAAGTAGAATAATCACTTAAATGTAAAAACCTGATTTATCACTTAAATGTAAAAATCTGTTATGAATAATACATACTAAGCTAACTGTTTCTATAATATTTACATTATAATGACCACGTAAACTGTAACTGCAATGCAATTAATTGTTTTAAATTGTTATCTCACTCAATTAGTTGCATTGCTACAATTAATAAATTATTATGTTCAACTTATATTCAAATTTTATAACTTAGATACACAATTATACTTATTTTATAAATTATCAACCATAACTTTTTTACCATGTAGTCTACTATTAAATAGTCCTAAGGATGCCCGCAATGCACAGCATATTAAGAGCTTTTGGCATGTACATCTCATTTATACCTATGTATCATTGTATCATGTCTACCTAACTATGTATCATTGTACCATGTCTAAATAAACTATTATTATTAATAGTATTAGGGAAGGTGGGGTAGGGGTCGGCCTAGGAAAGGTTGGAGGGAGGGGGTAAAGGAAGTTTTGTGTGCGAGGGGCTTGGACTTCCAGCAAGCATGTGTGAGCGTATTTGATAGGAGTGAATGGAGGCATATGGTTTTTAATACTTGACGTGCTGTTGGAGTGTGAGCAAAGTAACATTTATGAAGGGATTCAGGGAAACCGGAAGGCCGGACTTGAGTTCTGGAGATGGGAAGTACAGTGCCGGCACTCTGAAGGAGGGGTGTTAATGTTGCAGTTTTATAACTGTAGTGTAAAGCACCTCTCTGGCAAGACAGTGATGGAGTGAATAATGATGAAAGTTTTTCTTTTTCGGGCCACCCTGCCTTGGTGGGAATCGGCCGATGTGTTAATAAAAAAAAAATATTATTATAATTGTACGATTTCTGGGTGCTCGTTACTCAGGGGTCCATTGTATATTTACACCTGAGATACAACCCACAACAGTGGATTAACTCCCAGATACCTACTTACTGGTAGGTGCACAAGAGCAATATGTGTAGGTAAAGTTTCTGAGCTGAGCCATGGGACACCGGTACATCTCCAAGAAGAGTTGGCAGTCTAGCCTGTGGACCTCCTCATAATCCTAGCTGAGACTTCTTGCTTTCAGTTATGCTCTCTGCTGGCACTAGGGGTGCTGCTTGGCTTTGCCTATCACCATATAGCATTACCTAATAATTCTCTTGTACTCACCATAACTCAGCTAATGACCATATGAACTGTTATTGCCTTATTAATCTTAAGCTAATTTTAAGTTTGCACGAAATGCTCAGCATATAAAGGGGCTTTTGGCATGTACACCCAACTATTACATTCCTTTGTAAAACCATGTACATATCATGTCAAAATAAAATTATTATTATTATTATTATTAATACTTTTGGGTGTCTGGAATGGATTAATTTGATTTACAATTTTTCTTATGGGGAAAATGGTTTTGAAAATTTTGAATTTCAGTGGACTCTCTGGAGCAGATTAATCATAAAATTCAAGGGTCCACTGTACTAGGCATTTAAAGCGCTCTAGAGTGATATAATGCATATACGTACAGTACAGTGGTCCCTCGGTTTTAGTGTATCTCCAAACTCGAACATTTATGTAAGTGTATTTTCGTAAGTGCTGTTGCAAGTGTATTTTTGGGGGTCTGAAATAGACTAACCTACGTGACATTATTTCTTAAGGAAGTAAATTTGTTCGGTAATGGCACTTGAGCAGCATTCTGGAACGAATTTTTGGCGAAAACCAAGGGACCACTGTACATCAATAAATACCATACGAAAATAGACTGCAAAGTCGTTGTTTTTTCTCATTGTGCAGTGTGTGGTGCAGGATTTTTTTTATACTACGCACACTGACCACATAGACCCATTCTTTCATATGTAGGGCTACCAGCCGTTTCCCACTTAATTTGAGGCCGCTAGAGTTTACGTGTACTAGTTCGGTACCAACCCCTGCTCGTAAAACGTACTAGTACGGCACCGACCCCGAAAGGGTTAACAAATAATGTCACGTAGGTTAGTCTCTTTCAGACCCCCAAAAATACACTTCCACAAACACTTACAATATTATACTTACATAATTGTACGATTTCCAGGGTGCTCGTTAGGTGGGAGTCCACTGTACAGTGGTACCCCAAGTTTCATACTGCTCCCAACTTGAACAATTATGTAAGTGTATTATTGTAAGTACTTTTGTAAATGTATTTTTGTGGGTCTGAAATGGACTAATCTAATTTACATTATTCCTTATGGGAACAAATTCGTTTGGTAATGACACTCGAACAGCCTTCTGGAACAAATTTTGTATGAAACTCGGGGTACCACTGTATATATAAAATATGAAATAACTTTAAAATACTTGAAATTTTGGAAAGTTTCCAAACATAATGGAGAGAGACAGTGCTCATGGAGAATGTAAACAAACCGGGTGGCACGGGCTGTATTAGAAAGATGGGGAGCTGTATAGAGAGTTTTGGTCATAATTTGAAATCACTGTATTAGTGGAACGCCATAAAGTGGGGCCTACTGTACATACTGGTTCCTATTGCTAAGATAAGATTTTAAGTACAGTGGTACCTTGACTTACGAGTTTAATTTGTTCTGTGACCAAGCTCGTAACTCAATTAGCTCGTATTTCAAATCAATTTTCCTGGTTGAAATGTTTTAGAAATGCTGGAATATATATGAATCTCCTTGAAGCACGGTGTAAGATGAGTGTCACTCCACTGCTGACAGTGCAGCAGTGGAGTGACATTTGATGATTGTGCACTGCCTTGGCTTTAGTTTTTGCTGTTACACATAAACATGTCTGTCTATCTGTTTGTTTCTATCTGTCTGCTTTTCTGTCTGTCTAGCTCTGTTTATCTGTCTCTGCTTATCTGTCTTTCTGTCTGCCTGTGTTTCTGTCTTCCTGTCTCTCTACTTGTCTCTGTCTCAGAGAGAGAGCCTCTCATGAGCCAACAGGTATTACACACGATGCAGAGTCGTCATCTCTGATTCCTGAACAAGTGAAAATATGTATTACTTGCCAGTCATGCTTTTTAAGATTAACTATAGTTTTACATACACAAAACAATGAGAACTAAATAAAATGACTAAAGAAATGGATAAATGAACATTTAAATCACTATTACATACCTTTATTGAAGGCAGGAGGAGAGTATTGTTTGGAGACAGGACAAAATACTCCTTCAACATGATGCTAATATCAACTCTATACGGTTTATTTATTTATCACAATTCATCTAATATGACATAATAAACAATATAAATAACACAGAAACCTCATATACACTCTAGAAGGAATAACATGTCATTACATATGTGGCTAGTGGTGGCGGCGGCAGGAGTTTGTTTGGAGACAGGACAAGATAGTCCTTCAGTAACACTAATATCAACACTTCGGCTTATTTATCTATCACAATTCGTCTAATATGACATAATAAACAGTATTAATAACTTAGAAACATGACATATACTCTTGAATGAATAAAATACAGTGGACCCACGGAGTTCGTGATTAATTCATTCCAGAGGGCGTCATGAACACCGAATATCACGAATCCGAATCTATTTTCCCCATAAGAAATAATGGAAATAAAATTAATTCGTTTCAGACACCCAAAAGTAATAAAATAAAATATTATTGTACATTAAATATACATTAAATTACACAGAAAACAATGATAAATAAACTTTAACTAGTACAATAACATGTCACTTACCTTTATGGCTGGAGCTTGCTACCATCTGCAGCTCGTAAGCATGCCCTTCCCGTTAGGGAAGGTGGCAGACCAGAGAGGCCTAGCATCTATCTACCTCCATGCCTCGTGCTGGTGGGGAATGTGGCTAGGCCTGGGGCCAGTTGGTCCCGCCGATGAGGGGTATTCCCTCCCATGGGAGACATAGGTCTCTGACACTCCCACGCCAGGAGCCGGGCCGGGTCGCCATCTGGTAAAGACCCGGGCCAGGAGAATTCCCGGTGAATCAACACCACCTCCTTTATTGAAGAGTTGTTGATGTGTGGAAGATGGGAGGAGGGGAGAGGATGGAGGAGTTGCTAGTGTTTGGAAATGAAATCCCCAGCCATTAACACTGCAGGTACCAAGTTCTTTTCTGGGGTTACTGGTCTTTTTCTTTTAATGCCACTAGGACCAGGTTGAGAGTCACTGAACCCCTCTTTCACAAAAAATCTGTCCAGGGAGCTCTGTGTCTGGGGATTCTTTAAAACATCCCTGAAATGGGACACCACATTGTCATTGTACATGTTGCCAGCATGGCCTGGAACAGCTTTGTTAGGGTGATATTCATCCATAAAGCCTTGCACATCAGTCCATTTGGCACACATCTCCCTAATCCTTGAAGAAGGCAACTTCCTCCATCTCTGTTCCTCCTCCTCTGAACCATTTTCCTGAACTGTGGTCTGTTGTTGCTGTTGCTGTTGAAGCTCTTGCAGATCTTCAGTGGTTATTTCTTCATTGTCGTCCTCCACCAACCGTTCCACATCCTCGGTACTAACATCCAACCCCATGGACTTGCCCAGTGCCACAATTTCTTCCACAACAGGCTCAGGCTCAGGGTTCTGAGGCTCAGCCCCAAAACCTTCAAAATCCCTCACACTATGTCTACCTGGAGTCTACCTGGAGAGAATTCCAGGGGTCAACGCCCCCGCGGCCCGGTCTGTGACCAGGCCTCTTGTTGGACCAGAGCCTGATCAACCAGGCTGTTACTGCTGGCCGCACGCAGTCCAACGTACGAACCACAGCCCGGCTGATCAGGTACCGACTTGAGGTGCCTGTCCAGTGCCTGGACACTTCTTAAATCTGTTAAACCAGCCTTTGCTGGCTTTAAATTCGTTCACTTCAGCACTCGTTGCTGGTATTTTCTTGATGAGATCATCATGCAACTGCCTTGCTTTTTAAGATATTATCGCCTGCGTAACACTATCTCCTGCTAATTATTTCTCTTTGATCCACACCAACAATAATCTCTCCACTTCTTCCAGCACTTGAGATCTCTGTTTTGTGACCATACTTGCACATTTCGCAACAACAGCGTCCTTGAGTTCCTTTCCCTTGGCCACAATGGAAGTGATGGTTGAATGGGCTTTGCCATATTGCCTGGCCAGCTCAGCCACACGAACTCCACTTTCATATTTTGCAATTATCTCCTTCTTCAATTCTACCGTATTTCTGACATCCTTTACCACAGGTCTGGCACTAGGAGCATTCTTGGGTCCCAAGGTGGCTTATTTAGCAGTTGCAAGCACTAAAAACACTGGAATAATGACAATATATATGGTATGAATGCGTGGGTGGCGGTCGCTCGCTGGTAAACAATAGCACACTGACGCTGAATGAGTGCCCGGGCCCGCTCAGGCCACGCGTATGCGTCTGGGATGAATCAAGAACTCCGAACGGATTCGCGAACACCGAACCAAAATTTTCGCGAAAAAACATCACGAACACCTATTTTCACGAACTCCGAAGCTCACGAACTCTGGGGGGTCCACTGTATGTCTACGAATGTGAGGATTGGTGGGGGTTGTGTTGTTGTTGTTTGGTTTATAAGGGCCACTGACCATAAGCCGTACATATAGTGGTAGTGGTGGGTGGCAGCATAAGCCCTCAACAATATTCACACTGAAACAATATCGTAATTTTTTAAATAAAAA